>JBBGZY010002046.1:25000-50000 GCA_037952925.1 Lithobates clamitans | reverse complement strand
GAATGGACTGCTGTGCCCCGCAGGAAAGAAGTCCCTGCTCTACTTAGGAAATCGCAGTCCGCGAGAGAACTGGGAGTACAACGCGGTCCCCAGTGTGGGTGCGATTTCAGCGCGGGCGGCGAGCTATTAGGATTAACGGGTCCCGCGTGTCGCTGTGTGGGTGGTTGCAGCTGCGGGAATTTGTGCCAGGTCTTGCAGTGGCACCACCCGCACAGGTGTGAACCTAACCTTATGAAGCCATCCTGCAAGCTTCAGTGGGGCTAGTCATTTCTTCTACATGACAAGAGGACTCCAGCTCCCCCGTATTTCTTACAATGTGCCTCTCCCTTGTTCAGAATAATCAGACACACAATTTCGAGTGCAGATAGTTTGGCGTAAGCTGGCAGACACATGGCGTTTTTTCATCCACAAAACGCAGTCACCTCTACAGCAATGTACATATGAATTTCTGGTTTTAGGAAGGTCTTTGATGTTTACATGAACATCTGGAATCCTTAGAAACCCAGAAGAAACAGATCATTATTCTAACCCAAACAGAACGCTTATGCAGAACATACAATCTAACAGGAATTGTAATTCATTATCTACAAACACATGGATAAGGATCGACGTTCCCCTCCAGCTGTCTGAGGATCTGAAAAATGATGAACGCTTTGGCTAAGGCCGTCTTTATTTGTGGAAGAACATTAGAAGAAAAAGGGTCCCTATACAAAAAGGAGATAATAATCAGATGGGCATTGGGGAGCGATTGCTACACCGAGAACTCAGAACTGGAAACGAATGCTATTCATCTGTAAAAGCTCCTCTTTTCGTAATCCATAATGACATCTGTGCCATTTTCTTTTTTTGTTATTTCAAAATGATCAACACTGACGTGTATTCCGTCAACCCAAAAGAGAAAATTACTGTAGGATAACAGGGATAAGTGCAATGCTTTGCAGCAAACTAGTCACATCAGGCTCTTTTTGGCAACGCTCATACATTACATATGGACAGACTTCATGTTGCGCCCCCCCCACACACACACACACAATCGTATTGTTGGCCAACAAAACGTGGAATTTTGTCCAAAGGGCGTTGGCCCAAACTTGTCTTACATACACACGGCCACACAATTGTTGGCCAACAATTACCAACGTAGTGACGTACTGCGTTGTTTTTCAGCTCTTTAGCGCCACCCTTTGGGCTCCTTCTGCTAATTCGTGTTAGAAGTTTGGTGAGTGTTGATCCGCACTTTTCATTTCATTTCTGAACGGCCGTTCGTCAACTAGCCATGTTGCGGAATTGATGGAGATAACAAGTTATTTATTATTGGCCTTGGAGTTATTGCTTTGACAATTTTTTTTGTTAAATAATAATGATTTGGTATATTTTTGGATGCATAGAATGTACTTTTTGGTTAAGTTCTATTGGCAGATAGCATGTCTAATTTTATTTGTTTTCTTTTTTTTATGCACAATAAAAAAAATTGTGGAGAATAATTACTTGGCTTTGTGTTTTACTTCAAATGACAGTTTGGGAGCAGGTAAATTTTAAAAAATACAATGTAAAATTGACAAGGGACACCAACATAGTTGTATCTTTCATCTTAAAAACTATAGGATAATGGTGTTGTGGTAACTTGCCCAAATAAAAAAAAAAATAAAAATTATATATATATATATATATATATATATATATATATATATATATATATATATATATATATATATATATACACACCCCTAGAAAAAAAAAAAAAGCCTTTGAAAATTTGTTCGCAATAACTCCATCAGTATTACCAGCAAGCAGCTTCATTATTATCCCATTAAAGAAGAAGAGAATTGTGCGCTGCATTTGGAGATTTCATAATTTGCCGCGTCACGAATGTTAATTCTCCATTACGAACGCTAGTTTACGAGACCGACCGCTTCCGAGCATGCGTGTTTGTACTTTGAACTTTTGTCCGACAGACTTGTGTACACACGCTCAGAAAATCCGACAACAGACATTTGTCCACGGAAAATTTGAAATTCCTGTTATCCAACATTTATCCGCAGAAAGTCCGACAACAATTGTCCAATGGAGCGTACACATGGTCGGATTTACAGCCAACAGCCTGTCATCACACATTTCCCGTCGGAAAGTCAGATCGTGTGCACGAGGCTTTAGGTTTGATCCACACCTACAGGATGTCCACTCCATGCATCATGTGCACGGCAGTGCATTATTTCAATGGGTTGCTCAAGGTGTAAAAAAAAAAAAAAAAAAAAAAAAAACGCAGAAGAAAAAAAAAAAATTCCCTTACGCTTTCCAAAAACGTGCCATAGCACCATGTGGTTTGATGTGCACATCAGCAGACACGTGGGAGTGCCATTGAAATGAATGCCACCACCATGCGTCCGATAAGTTAGCGCATTTCTGTGTTTGTTGGAAAGCACACCTTTCCCGACACGAAAAGACATGAACCTAGCCTTAAAGGGCAAGTTCACCTTTACAAAAAAAAAAAATATGAAAAGGTGAACTTACACAGGACCCCCCCCCCCCCCCCCCCCCCACTGTCCCGCTGACCAGGAGCGCAGCGGCGATCAGCCGCACTGACACACCGGGTCGCCGCCTCACCGGTCCGGGTCTTAGAAATTCCCCTCGGCTTAATCTCCAAAACGTTCCTCGTCGGGAGGTACGTTTAGGTGTTTTCTAATTGGTTGGCGCCGACCATCAGAACCGCAGGGATTTCAAATCCCCGAACCGGTACAGCGGCTATCCAATGTGTCAGAAAGAACGATTGCTGGACTCCAGGTTAGTGGGACTGGGGGTGGATGGGGAAAAGAACGATTGCTGGACTCCAGGTTAGTGGGACTGGGTGGATGGGGTCCAGGTGTTAAGTTCACCTTCACAGATTTTCTGTAAAAGGTGAACTTACACTTTAAAGGGTTCGCGTTTTTTTCACCTTAATGCATCCTATGCATTAAGGTGAAAAAACATCCGACAATACCGCCCCCCCCCCCCAGCCACCCCGTTTTACTTACCTGAGCCCCTAAACCTGCTGTGCTCATCCCCGATGTCCTCTTCGCCGCTCAGCCTGGCCGTTGATTGCTAGAGTGGATGGATTGAAAGCAGCGCAGCCATTGGCTCTCGCTGCTGTCAATCATATCCAATAAAGCAGCGCACCGGGGGGCGGGGCTGAGTGATACTGTGAGCGGCTATAAGCCACCGGCTGTATCACGGGAGCGCGTCCGCAAGAACTAAACACCATGCGAGAGAGCTTGCATTAAGGTGGTTAGTTATTGCGGGGAGGAGCTGAGACAGCCGCCGAGGGACCCCAGAAGAGCAGGTTCGGGGCCACTCTGTGCAGAACGAGCTGCACAGTGTGTAACATTTTTTTTTTTTTTTTTTTTTTTAAAAACAAACAAGAAAAAAAAAAATTCCTTTACAACCCCATTAAAGTGATTCTAAAAAGGAAAGGTTTTGATTTTTTTTTTAATAACCAAACAAGTTATACTTTAATACAAACAAATGGTCCCTGCCCCCGCCTAAACTGGTCTTTGTAGCACATGGAAGGGCGATGTATGTCAAACAAAACCAAAGAAAATTCCCAGCTCAACTTACCGACCAGCCTGCAACCAAATCTGACTAACAATAGGTGTTAAAAACAGGGGTTTAGTTAGACTCACCTGCCCTCCATCTACAGAGGGGAAAATTATTATTTGATCCCTGCAGATTTTGTAGGTTTGTCCATTTACAAAGAAATGAAGGGTCTAGAACTTATCATAGGTGTGTTTTAAATGATAGAGACAGAATATCAACCACAAATCCAGAAAAAAAACACATGATACAAATGTTATAAATTGAGTTGCAGTTCAGTGAGTAAAATAATGATTTGATCCCCAACCAACCAACAATAATTCTGGCTCCCACAGACTGGATACAGTAGGTGCTCATGTGGTACACAGATTAGTCCTGTCAATGAGGTCCTCCTAACGGCAACTCGTTACCTGTCCACAGAATCTTTTCTTCTATTCAATCCTCACCATCATGGGCAAGACCAAAGAGCTGTTAAAGGACATCGAGGATAAGATTGTAGACCTGCACAAGGCTGGAATGGGCCACAAAGACCACCAGCAAGAAGCTTGGTGAGAAGGAGTCAACTGTTGGAGAGATTATTCGCAATGGAAGAAATACTAAATAACCATTAATCGCCCTCGGTCTGGAGCTCCATGCAAGATTTTTCCACATGGGGTGAGGATGGCCATGAGAAAAAAGTGAGGGATCAGTCCATAACTACACGGGAGAAGCTTGTGAATGATCTCAAGGCAGTTGGGACCACAGTCACCAAACAAACCATTAAAAGGTGTAGAAAAGGGGTGGTTGGCGCTACCCTAAAAAGCGTGAGTACCAGGAGGGTATGTGATCAGAAAAGAAAATTGTATATAATGTGTTTGTATAACAAAGAAATGTCTATAATATGCAACTACACATTAATGTGCTATCCCAAAATGGGTATATGTGAATGTACCCTCCGGGGATGAGTGTAACCGTATCCTTGTACGGATGTGATAAAACAAATGACAGTTGATATAAACCACATGTGAAGAAAGTGCTGTGCGTGGTCACTCAGACTTTACCATACACATCCTATTCAAATAAATATAAGTGTATACCGTAAGTAAATGGGT
Source organism: Lithobates clamitans (assembly GCA_037952925.1). NCBI lineage: Eukaryota > Metazoa > Chordata > Amphibia > Anura > Ranidae > Lithobates > Lithobates clamitans. Next base: position 45,345 of record JBBGZY010002046.1, on the reverse strand, counting down.
ATAAAAATACATCACAATAAAGACTAAAAATGAATCCAACCCTAAGTTAGAGTCCATAAATTAACCCATAAGCATATATGAAAAATAAAAAAATATATATTCCAAAAAGCAAGTCTCACAGTGTGAAAAAATAGTGCAAAGGAATATATATTGTAGAGCTGCACAATTAATCGTCAAGAATCGTTATCGCGATCTTGACTAAAGTGTTTTACAATTCTTTCTATGCATAGAATTCTCTCTGCTCTTCTGAAGCCACAGCCATCAAAAGAAAGGAAGAGAAAACCGGGCAGTCTGCCAAGAAACAAAACATTCTTTATCAGTTGAACTTAAGTATAAACATTGTAACAATTTTCAATGGAATAGACTTTCTGTGTAAGTGAAAAAAGTTTACCACTTAAACAATAAACCTTTTTTTGACATTTGTTGGTTTCAGGTTAGAATCTTTTTTTTTTTTTTTTGCTAGAAAATTACTTAGAACCCCAAAACATATATATTTTTTTAGTAGACACCCTAGAGAATAAAATGGTGGTTGTTGCAATATTTTATGTCACACTGTATTTGCGCAGCGGTCTTTCAAATGCAATTTTTTCTGAAAAAATTACTTTAATGAATTAAAAAAAACAAAAAAACTAACCAGTAAAGTTAGCCCACTTTTTTTTGTATAATGTGAAAGATTTTATGTCGCGAGAATCGTGAGAGAATAGGGATCTTTTTATACTAAGCAAAAAAAAAAAAAAAAAAAAAAAAAAAAAAAAAAAAAAAAAAAAAAAAAAAAAAAAAATCGCAATTCTCATTTTGGCCAGAATCATGCAGCTCTAATATATTGCAAAAAAATTTTGTTAAAAAAAAAAAAAGATTCATATCCAGTTGTAGTTCTTCGGGCGAGTTCAGTGCTCAGCAACAAAAGGTGACTGATAGTGCTCCCCCCATCATGTCCCCACTCACCAAAAGAAGGAACCCCTGCAGGGGTAGTGGGGCATATGTGGGTAACCGTAGATGGAAATCCTCCTCCACACTCTGTGTGTCCCGTCTATGGGTCTATCGTTCTCCCGCAGCTGGCTCCGCTCGATCAAGCTGTCTCAGCCGTCTCCATCCATTCAGGGGTGAATGCTTCGGTCGGATCTTGCCAAGCCTTCACTCCACATTTCGGTCCTCATATGCAGGAAAGAAGGGCTCCCATAGTGTAGTATTAAAATGGCTTTAATAAAATATAAAATTTAAAAAGGCTTCCTCACCACCAACCGTGGAGAAGCTGTACGAACTACACTAATATAGCATGTAGGAAGAGCTGGTCCGCGGCGTGCGCTCCACCTGCATCCCAAGCTCCCTACTTCCGTGTTGAGTATAGCGTGAGAACGTAGCCTACCTTCTCACGCTATACTCCAACACGGAAGTAGGGAGCTTGTAGTGTAGTGTAGTTTGTACAGCTTCTCCACGGTTGGTGGTGAGGAAGCCTTTTAAATTTTATATTTTAATAAAGCCATTTTTAATACTACACTATGGGAGCCCTTCTTTCCTTCATATGAGGACCGAAATGTGGAGTGACGGCTTGGTAAGATCCGACTGAAGCATTCACCCCTGAATGGATGGAGACAGCGGAGACCGCTTGATCGAGCGGAGCCAGCTGCGGGAGACCGATAGACCCATAGACGGGACACAGAGATTGGAGGAGGATTTCCATGTAAGGTTACCCACATATGCCCCACTACCCCTGCAGGGTTTCCTTCTTTTGGTGAGTGGGGACCTGATGGGGGGGGGGGAGCACTATCAGTCACCTTTTGTTGCCGAGCACTGAAGTCACCCGAAGAACTACAACTGGATATTAACCTTTTTTTTAAAAAAAATTTTTGCAATATATATATATATTCATTTTTTGCAATATATATTCGTTTGCACTATTTTTTCACACCGTGGGACTTGCTTTTTGGAATATATATTTTTTATTTTTCATATATGCTTATGGGTTAATTTATGGACTCTAACTTAGGGTTGGATTAATTTTTAGCCTTTATTGTGATCCATTTTTATACCCATTTACTTACGGTATACACTTACCCTGTTTCCCCGAAAATAAGACCTAGCGTGATTTCGGTGATGGCTGCAATATAAGCCCTACCAGACAAATAAGCCCTACCCTGAAAATAAGACCTACGGGGACTTTAACTAGGGCTTATTTGGGGGGTAGGGCTTATATTGCAGCCATCACTGACAATCACGCTAGGTCTTATTTTCGGGGAAACAGGGTATATTTATTTGAATAGGATGTGTATGGTAAAGTCTGAGTGACCACGCACAGCACTTTCTTCACATGTGGTTTGTATCAACTGTCATTTGTTTTATCACATCCGTGCAAGGATACGGTTACACTCATCCCTGGAGGGTACATTCACATTCACAAATACCCATTTTGGGATAGCACATTAATGTGTAGTTGCATATTATAGACATTTCTTTGTTACACAATCACATTATATACAATTTTCTTTTCTGATCACATACCCTCCTGGTACGCACACTTTTTTAGGGTAGCGCCAACCACCCCTTCTTTACACCTTTATTTATTTTAAGTGCCCTTGGGAACCCTTGGGGGGGGGGGGGGGGGGCTGCAGCCCGTATTGTCCTGAGCGCGGAGTCTATCGCTTATTTACCAAACAAACCATTGGTAACACAATACGCCGCTATGGATTGAAATCCTGCAGCACCTGCAAGGTCCTCCTCCTCAAGAAGACACATGTACAGGACCATCTGAGGTTTGCCAATCTAAATGATTTAGAGAAGGATTGGGAGAAAGTGCTGTCAGATGAGACCAAAATTGAGCTCTTTGGCATTAACTTGACTTGCTGTGTTTGGGAGGAAGAAAAATGCTGACTATGACCCTAAGAATACCACCCTTACAGTCAAGCAGAGGAGGTGGAAACATTATGCTTTGGGGCTATTTCTTTTCTAAAAAGGTACAGATAGACTTTGCCGCATTGAGGGGCCAATGGAAGGGGCCATGTATTGTAAAATCTTGGATGAGAACCTTCTTCCCTCAGCCAGAACACTGAAGATGGGTCATGGATGGGTCTTCCAGCATGACAATGACCCAAAACATACCGCCAATGCAACAAAGGAGTGGCTCAAGAAGAAGCCCATTAAGGTCATGAAGTGGCCTAGTCAGTCTCCAGACCTTAATCAGATAGACTATTTATGGAGGGAGCCGAAACTTCTAGTTGTCAAGAGAGACAGCCAAGAAACCTTAAAAGGAGTTGTAAAGTCAAGGTTTTTCACTTTAATGAATTCTATGCTGCAGGTCCCCCAGAGCCCCTCTTTTACTTACCTGAACCCGTTCGTTCCAGCGTCGAGGATGAGCCCAGCCGTTCCAGCCGCTGTCTCGGGTCCTCATTGAACAGATTGATAGCAGCGGGAGCAATTGGCTCCCGCTGCTATCAAATCCAGTGACATGGGAGCCGGGGGGGGGGGGGGGGTCGGGGCAGAGTTCCGCTGTCTGTGTCAATGGACGCAGCAGCAGGACCAGGGAACGCGCCCGCACTGGTGCCCCACGGAAATCGACTCTCCGTGGCGCCACTCGCCGAAAAGGAAGAGCCAGCGGGAGCATCGCCAGGGGACCCCAAAAAAAGGAGGATCGGGCCGTTCTATGCAAAACCCTATGCACAGAGCAGGTAAGTATAACATGTATGGTATTTAAAAAAATAAATAAATAAGCCTAACCTTTACAATCACTATAACCACTTGCTTACTGGGCACTTAAACCCCCCTTCTGTCCAGACCAATTTTCAGCTTTCAGCGCTGTCGCACTTTGAATGACAATTGCGCGGTCATACAACACTGTAACCAAATGAAATTTTTATCATTTTTTTCCCACAAATAGAGCTTTCTTTTGGTGGTATTTGATCACCTCGCCATTTTTTTATTTTTGGTTAAAACATTTTAAAAAGACCGAATTTAAAAAAAAAAATGTATTTTTTTAAAATATTTTGTTATAAAATTTTGCAAACAGGTAGTTTTTCTCCTTCATTGATGTACACTGATGAGGCTGCACTGGCGGGCACCGATAAGGCGGCACTGGCGGGCACCGATAAGGCGGCACTGGCGGGCACCGATAAGGCGGCACTGGCGGGCACCGATAAGGCGGCACTGGCGGGCACCGATAGGCACAGATGGGTGGCAGTGATGGGCACTGATCGGCACTGGTAGGTTACACTGATAGGCAGCACTGCTGAGGCACCACTGGTGGGCATTGATTGGTGGCACGCATGGGCATTGGCAGGCGGTAATTGTGGGCACAGATTCGGCAGATGTGCCTCCTTTCTTGTTGGGACCGATGTCCCTTGCACATAAGCCGGTGATCGGCTTTGTTTTTTTCGCCTCACACTGTCAGCGTGAGAAAAAAAAAACAAAGATTACCGAGCTTTTGTTTAAATCACGTGATCAGCTGTCATTGTCTGACAGCTGATCACGTGGTAAGGGGCCGGGATCGGCCCCTTACTCGGATCTGTGATCACCCGAGTCTGACTCGGTGATCACAGCGCGTGCCACGAATGTCCTGCAGGGGGAGCGCGGGGAGCGTGCAAAGGGGAGGACGTCGTATGACGGCCTCCCAGAAATTCAGGTCCCCAGTGTGGCCGTCATTTGGCTATAGCAAGGGGTGCCAAGTGGTTAAGGATTTGGAGAAGATCTGTAAAGAAGAGTGGACCAAAATCCCTCCCGTGTAAACCTGGTCACCAACTACAAGAAACGCCTGACCTCTGTGATTGCCAACAAGGGTTTTGCCACCAAGTACTGAGTCATGTTTTGCTTGGGGATCAAATACTTATTTTACTCACTGAACTGCAACTCAATTTATAACATTTGTATTATGTGTGTTTTTTTCTGGATTTTTGGTTGATATTCTGTCCCTATCATTTAAAATACACCTATGATAAAAATGATAGACACTTCATTTCTTTTTAAGTGGGCAAACTTGCACAAACTGCAGGGCATCAAATAATTATTCCCCCCCCCCCCCCCACTGTATTTCTCTGTGTGTTGGGAAAGCGCACAATTTTGCACGTGTTCCAAACACATAAAAAAAAAAAAAAAAAAAAAAACCTGAGCCTAGCCTTAAAGTGATCCAAAAAGCCATTTTTAAAAAGAAAAAAAAAATAACAAACATCTCATCTGCTCTGTGTAATGATTTAGCACAGAGCAGCCATGAACCTCCTCTTCTTTGATCCCCTACTGGTGCTGGCTCCTCCCTCTTCTGAGTGCTTGGCTTGCTATGGAGGTACGCATGCAGACTCGCTCCCAAGTTGCGCATTGTGTCTCCATTGGCACACAGTGCAGCTCAGCCCCCCCCCCCCATTCCTCCTCACTGGCTGTGATTGATAGCATCAGGAGCCAATGGCTCCCACTGCTGCCTCTGAGCCAGTGAGGAGCCAGAGAGAGGGAGAGCGCAGTGATTGCTCTCATGCACAGTCCTGGAGTGAAATCTCGTTAAAGGGTAGGTATTGGAAGGAGGGGGGGGATGCACACAGAAGGCATGCAGAGAATGCTTTAACCACTTAACCTGCAGAAGTTTTACCCCCCTTCAAGACCTGGCCTTTTTTTTGCGTTAAAGCACTGCAGTACTTTAGCTGACAATTGCTTGGTCGTGCGTTGCTGTATCCAAATAAAATTGATGTCCATTAAAAGCTATACTTAACCACTTGACCTTCGGAAGATTAAACCCCCCACCCCCCACCCCCCCTTCATGACCAGGCCATTTTTTGCTATACGGCACTGCGTTACTTTAACGGACAATTGCGTGGTCATGTGCCCAAGTTAAACGTATGTCCTTTTTTCCCCCCCCACAAATAAAGCTTTCTTTTGGTGGTATTTGATCACCTCTGCGGTTTTTATTTTTTGCACTATAAACAAAAGCAAAAAAAAAAATAAAAAAAAAAATAAATAAAAAATAAATAAATACAAATAAAAAAAAAAACAGCAAATTTCTTCATCAATTTAGGCCAATATGCATTCTTCTACACATTTTTGTTAAAAAAAAATCTCAAGTGTATATTGATTGGTTTGCACAAAAGTTATAGCATCTACAAACTATGGGATAGATGGACTTTTTTTTTTTTATTGTTTTTACTAGTTATGGCGGCGATCAGCGATTTTTAGAGGGACTGCGACATTGCAGCGGACAAATCTGACACTAAGTGACACTTTTGGGGACCAGTGACACCAATACAGTCATCAGTGCTAAAAAAAAAACAAAACACAAAAAACAAAAAAAAAAACGACACTATCACTGGATAAATGACACTGGCAGGGAAGGGGTTAAATGTGCTCCTAGGGAGGAACTTTCTAACTGATGGGGGGGAATGCTGTGACTGGAGAAAAACGGATCCATGTTTCGGCTTAGCAGAAACACAATCTCCAATTTCCTTCGCACAGAACGGCGTTCTTCCTCTCCTCTGAACGATCGTGGGTGGCCGTAGGACCCCGATTGGCTCCCGTTGTGTCAAATTGTGGGTGACCGGCGGCCATTGGACTTCCTGATTGGCTCTCGTTGTGTCTCGGGTTGCCGGTGCGCACATGCCCCAGACCTCGTGCATGAAATCATGTACAGGTACGCGATTTCGCTCAGCCGGGCGCCCTGCCGCAGTATGAATGCGAAAGCTGTTAAAAGGGGTTTGTGTACATAAAATATGAACGTGCTCTCAGTAGACTGCTCATGGTTTACTTCTTTGTTGCCCGTTTACCTGCTGGAGCTCACTTTTCAACAACTGTTATCACATCTGAATCATTGGGCTCATATTTTTTTTTACCCAAAGTGCTTGTTTACACTAGCGGCTGAGGGCAGTAAAACACTGCAGTTGAGCTGATTTTTTTTTTTTACCATTTAACAACCACTTCCTTTTATCTGAAAAAACGGCGGCTGCGGGGTGTGAATATGCCGCGGCAGCTGGCGCTGGGGTTCTCCAACCCCCCCACACAATCTCAAGTGTGTATGAACCCCAAGATAGATTCTAAGATAGTCTATTTATGGCTAACTCAAGTGCTGAAAGGTCAGGCTACCTCCATTAGTAAGGATACAGAGAATTTTTGTTGGGAGGTACGGGACTTTATGGGTGTACTTGATATGAATTCATATAACACGGATTATATATATATATATTAATATATATATATAAATATATATATATAAATATATATATATAAATATATATATATAAATATATATATATAAATATATATATATAAATATATATATATAAATATAAATATATAAATATATATATATAAATATAAATATATATATATATATATATATATATATATATATATATATATATATATATATATATATATATATATATATATATATATTTTATTGAATTACATAGAAAAGAATAAAAACATTCCATACAATACATCCGCTTCAATTTGTGTGCAAAGGACACGACTTTCAAAGTTATATTGCCGTTTCCACGCTTTTGATTCTACATGTTTCGCCGTGAGGCTTCTTCAGGAAAAAATAAATAAATAAATAAAAAAGTGGAATCTCATCTACTCAAAGTAATGAAGAATTGAAGCCAAGTTATGGCAAAGTCGTGGTAGAGGAGTAAATTCTGATGGCCCTGTACGTCCAACCAACAGTAGTTGATCGCCCACATAAGCCAGATCTCCCACAGGGAAGGGTATGGAGTCAAAAAAATGTATACAAGAATAGAAGGATAAAACTTAATAAAAAAATAAAAAATAAATAAATAAACAATCTATATAGGAAGCTGGGAGCTCAAAATTACACCAATAGGAAGGTAAAACACTTACCTGATCTCAGAACTTCATACTTGGGTTTGGCTGGGCAGAAACAGTCTATTAGCAGGACCAACATCTGTATGCCAAACAAAATAGAGAATACAGATTTATTAAAAAAGGAACCGGCCAAGACAGACAGGGATAAGTTGCCATTGTGGCATGCATCAGGTCCAGTGTCATTATGTGCTTGTTCACAGTAACAGGAGATGTCTACGTTTTTGTACCCTCTTTAGAATTCTGTTTGAATTCCACTGGAGGGACACAGGAAGTCCTAAACCCTTTAGCTTATACAACCGTCTACAGGAGGACTGGACATCGGTAAACAAACTGTCGGCTAGCCTTGGGTGTACCACTACCCACATATCTGTTTGTATAGCACAGAATTACAGAGAGTACGATCATCAAAACACAGGGGTGGGGCCTGCGCCCCTCAATGGAAGCCAAGAAAAGGGTATTACGGCGAGTAGACAAATCCTATTTTCTTTCTCGTCCATTGAGGAACACCGGAAGTATTAAAGGATAAAAAAAAAAGGAAAAGATTTCCCTATGGGGTTTTGTATTGCAGCAACAAAGTCAAAAATGGTTGTGAAATGTGTTTATGACAAAAATTACACGAATTTACAGAAGCATGGATATCTGTTAAAGCATGAGCTCTTTGATGGAGGCTGGCAAACATACATGATGATACAGCTGTACAGTGAACATTTAAAACATAGCATGATATGTATAAAAGTCATACTAGAAACAACCCCAACGCGTTTCGACTATATGTAGTAGAGGTCTTCTTCAAGGGGAAAAAAAAAAAGGACAGATTTCTAGAAGATATTAAAGGATAAGTTCACCTTTTCAGGAAATAAATAAATAAATGCACATTTTTTTGCAGGTAAAAAAAAATGCTCATTATTTTTTGTTGTGGGAGCCTGTAAACCAGGGGTAGGCAACCCGAGGCCCTCCAGCTGTTGCAGAACTACAAGTCCCATCGAAATTTAGTTCCACAACAGTTGGAGGACCCCAGGTTGCCTACCCCTGCTGTAAAGCATTGCACCCAGGATCAGATCGCTGATGCCATGCAGGTCTCCTGCAGATCTGTCAGTGTATAGGCCTGCTCGTACCTCATACAAGGAAGCCAAGACATGCTGACAGGAAGAATGAACTACCACAGAGTTCACAGCGCCATGGTAGTTAATTGAAAACTACTAGCCGACAGCAGCAAAGGCTGAAGGACCTTGTAGTTTTCCATTCACAGAGCGCTGCGAATGAGTGACGTGGCCGGGTGGGTTTTTGTTAAAATTTTGACAGCTAGGGGGTGAAGGAGAACACCCGCTAGCTAGTAGACATGCGCAATTTGTTTTGTTCCGAATTAGTTTTGACAAAATTCGACAAATTTGTAAATATTCAAATGTATGAAAACATTTCCCGAAAATTTGAAAAAGAACAAAAATACAAAAAGAACGAAAATCTGAAAATTCAAAGAAAAGAAAATCCGAAAATGTTAAAATCCCAAATAACTAACAACAACTATTGCCAACTATTAAATTATAGGTATTGTAACTTCTTTTCAAATTTGGCCGTTAGTGAACTTAACGAATACAAATTTATCCAAAGTTACGAATTATCCGAAATAATGAACGTCGCATCTAAACGAATGGAACGTAATAAAATTAATAATAAATATTATTAATAATAATAAATCTTTTTATTATTATTAATTTGTTACGTTCCATTTGTTTCGATATGGCATTCGCTAGTGAACATAATGAATACCAATTTATCTAAAAATAACGAACGCCGTATCTAAATGAATGGAACGAATTAATAAAAAGTTATTAATAATAATATTATTCATTTTATTACGTTCCATTCGTTTAGATGCGGCATTCGTTATTTCGGCTAATTCGTAACTTTGGATAGATTCGTATTCGTTACGTTTACTAACAGCCAAATTTGCAAGGAAATTCCAATACCTATAATTTAATAGTTCGTTATTATTTCTTTCGGATTTTTGGATTTCTGAATTTCAAATTTTTTCGAAGTTACGAATTTATTTGAAATAATGAATTTTGATAACAAATGACCCGAAAAAACAAACAAAAACAAAAACAAAAACAAAAAAAAAAAAAAAAAAAAAACACCACGAATGAAACGAAAAACGAACACATTTTTCGGCAGTGCACATGTCTACTAGCTAGCACGGCATGGATCGGGGAGGTGTGGGGGCATAACACCTTACACCTTGAATATGGGTGCAACATGATTATGAAAGGTGAACTTATCCTTTGGACCCCTTACACACTGGGACATGCGCACCCGGCTGTGAAGCTGCGAGCTGTCACAGCCGGATGCCCACAGTAGTATTGCCAGTGCCGTGGACAGGCAGGGGGGAGAAGGGAGGGTTTGGGTGGCCACGTCGCTTTATTGTGGGACAGGTGAGTGTCTTTTTATTAAAAGTCAGATGATACACTTTTTGTAGCTGCTGACTTTATATAAACAAAAAATTGATTGGAACTCCACTTTGAATTAAAAATAACCTCACTCCCTTAAAAAGTGCAGTAATCCGGTGCACTACAGGGTACAGGCATTCACACACACTGCTGCTGGGAGGTCAGGAGGGATTACAATCCACAGATGACAAACAGCCCTGTGAAGTTCCCTGTACTGTCTCTGTGCTGACCAGTGGCAGCTGGTGCTCAAAACTGAAAAATACTGAACCTCCCACATCAAATGCAGCCTCACTGTGCCCGTCAAACGCAGCCATCACTTCACTAAACCCCCCCCCACAATGCATGGGCCACCACTGGTGCTGACAGTTCCTTGGCATTCCTGTTGCACCTTCCAGCACACTAGGAGTTAACAGCGGAATGTGCAATGGGAAGCCCAGGGACCTGTCAGCACGGAGAGTGAGGCGTAAGTAGAGTACAAACACATTTGTACTCTACTTACTGTTAAAATTACTTTCTTTTAATAAATGCCGCGTTACAATGAATGATGCGCCCCGCTGTATGTGCTTTTTAAAAAAAATATATGTCACGTCATACCGAATGTCACAGTAGTACAATACATCCCGCTCATGTGACTCCCGGCTTGTCCAGCCTCCTCTCCGCTCACGTCTGAGTCCAAGATGTCAGCGGGGAGTTTAGTCCCGCCCGCCTCTCTTCTGATATGATAGCTATAGTCAGCGGGCAGGGCTGAGAATTCCCCGCTGACGTCAGGACTCAGGAGACGCGAGAGGAGAGCAGAGAGAGGCGGGACGGGCCGGGAGTCACATGAGCGGGATGTATTGTACTACTGTGAAATTCGGTATGAAGTGACATATTTTTTTAAAAAGCACATACAGCGGGGAACATCATTCATTGTAACTCGGAATTTATTAAAAAAAATAATTTTAAAAAATACACTCCGAGCGCTTTCCCAGGAGGGGCGGGGCAAGTCGGGATGACGTCACCCGCAAATCGATTTTCCGGTCCTTATGCATCGATGCCGCATCGGGGACACCCGAATCACGGTGCATCAATGCAACGATTCATTTCAGCACCCCTACCGCAGAGCCATGGTGTTCTCCTGGTACGAGGGGGTACCATCACCCCTGGGAGAACGCAAGGATTACTGCTAGCAGCTATAATAGCTTCTAGCAAAAATTGTATGTAAAATACGACAGGCTGGGTTTTCCCAAGTTGATTAATCAACTTGGGTACATTCAGCCTGGCCATACACGGTTCGAATCTCGCTCCTTCCTTCTCTTCCTTGCTCCCCTTCTTATCCAAACTCCTCGAACGTCTGGTCTACAACCAACTGAGCGTCCACCTCACTGATAATTGCCTTCTTGATCCCCTTCAGTCTGGATTTCGTCCTTAACACTCCACAGAAACTGCTCTCCTAAAACGAACAAATGATCTACTAACGGCCAAAACCAATCGACACTATTCTGTTCTCCTACTCCTGGACCGGTCTGCTGCCTTTGATATGGTTGACCACCCCCTCCTCCTCAAAAAAACTCCACGCCTATGGTCTCCATGACTGTACACTTCGCTGGTTCTCTTCCTACTTATTCAACCTCACCTTTAGCGTTTCCTACAACTCTACTTCCTCCTCTCCTCTTCCTTTCTCTGTTGGGTCCCCCAAGATTCTGTTGTTGGACCTCTCCTATTTTCAATCTACACCTCCTCCCTGGGTCAGCTGATAGCATCCCATGGCTTCCAATACCACCTCTAAGCTGACGACACCCAAATCTATTTCTCTACTCCTCAGCTCACTCCCTCTGTCTCCTCACGTATCACTAATTTACTATCAGATATATCAGTCTGGATGTCACACCACTTCCTCAAACTCAATCTATCCAAAACCAAACTTATCATTTTTCCTTCCCCCATATGCCCCCTACCCTGATCTCTCAGTCAAAATCGATGGCACAACTTTAAGCCCATCCCCACATGCCAAGGTTCTAGGTGTCGTCCTGGACTCTCCTTCAAGCACCACGTCCAATCACTGTCCAAATCCTGCCGCCTCAACATCTCCAAAATATGCCCCTTTCTAACCAATGACACAACAAAGCTCTTAATTCACTCCCTGGTCATCTCTCGCCTCGACTACTGCAACTCCCTTCTCATTGGCTTGCCTCTACATAGTCTATCACCTCTTCAATCCATCATGAATGCCCCTGCCAGACTCATCCACCTTACCAATCGCTCTGTGTCTGCTACCCCTCTCTGTCAATCCCTCCACTGGCTTCCGGTCGGCTAAAGAATTAACTTCAAAATCCTAACAACTACTATTTTCTCCATCAGCTCACCCCCCACAGTTATTACCTTTTGTTTCCACTTGACCCTCCCTTCTAGATTGTAAGCTCTAATGAGCAGGGCCCTCTGATCCCTCCTGTATTGATTTGTACTGTAAGTGTACTGTCTGCCCTCATGTTTAAAGCACTGCGTAAACTGTTGGCGATATATAAATCCTGTTTAATAATAACAATAATAATAATAAATCTTGGCCGCTCCCTGCTGAACTGACCAAGAATTATGCTTCACAGCCCGAACCAACACCAGATAATGGAGGGAAATTTCCTTTTAGTGAACTGGAGCCAGGCAGAAGGATGGAAAAACAAGGTCTTGATTGAGGTGAAAAGGCAGAAACGACCTAACTGTAGGAAAGAGGATTTGCCCCGTGGAGAAGATCCTATTTTCACACCATGTGAAGCAAGGCCAGTGTTCTATCCATAAGTGCCCTCTGTCAAAAAGTGCCCACTCATGCGTAGGACGGAGCGGCACTCCAGCTGATTTGCCGATCAGCTGGAGTGACATAACCATGACGCATGCGCACATCACAGGAGGCATTTTTCGATGGGAGAGGGAATTTATCTGACACAATTGAAAGCTATTCACAAAGCAGAGGGGGACACCATAGTTGTTACATTATGCCTCGCTGTTGCAGGGCGGCTTGTGTCTGTGTTGAAGGGCGGGTTTTGTCGGTGTCGCAACCCGCCCTTAGAAACAGGCAACAGGCGCTTATCAAGACACTAAAGCCGCCGTGCAACATTGACAAAAGGCGACCTTGAGCAGACTGAAACCCCGCCCCCGCAACAGCGAGGCACAATATGAGAACTACGGTGTCCCTCCGCTCTGTGAATAGCTTTTAATAGTGTCCGTGACATTCTCTCTCCCGTCGAAAAGTGCCTCCTCTGGTGTGCGCATGCGCCATGGTCACGTCACTCCTGCTGATCGGCAAACCAGCTGGAGTGTGGCTCCGCCCTGCACATGCGCAGGCACTTTGACGGAGGGCACATATCGATCGAACACTGGCAAAAGGCTGCTAGCGACAATCACTGTCTTCTCCCAGTGGGAACGGCTTGCCTGCCCCTGCCGGGAATCTAAAAAGGCTGGTTGTACCCACGTTAATCGATAGATCAACTTGGTACATTCAGCCTGCCCATTAACGTTTCGAACAGTGTATAGCCCGGTCTAAGCCTTCCACATATAGATGATAGACCTCGTGGAAAGTAGAACATGGGCTTCAACAACCATGTCATTGAAACTAGCGACTATGAAACAGGATAAACAAGTTGAAAGAAGATCCTGACGATTCGGCAGGGCCCACGGAGATTTCGCCAGGAGTCTCCCCATACCGGTGTACCGCATCTGCATAAGCCTTTCCAGAGCCACGAGAATGGCTTTGTGGTTAACTTTTTCTAGAACAGAGTCTGGAAAGAATCCCACACAGAACGCCTGAAGGTCACTTATAGAATATACCCTTAATGTCCAGTCCTTCATGATCCAGATGTGGTACTGCATTAGCCAGGCTTAGGACGACTGTACCAGATAGCAGAAACTGAGGAGACCAAGTTCCAGCAGCAACATGGGATGGGGTAAACAGTTCAATCTCTGTATTTGTGGACAATACTAAGCTAAGCAGGGCAATAACTTCTCCGCAGGATGTGGAAACCTTGAAAAAAGATCTGAACAAATTAATGGGGTGGGCAACTACATGGCAAATGAGGTTCAATGTAGAAAAATGTAAAATAATGCATTTGGGTGACAAAATCTGAATGCAATCTATACACTGGGGGGAGAACCTCTGGGGGAATCTAGGATGGAAAAGGACCTGGGGGTCCTAGTAGATGATAGGCTCCGCAATGGCATGCAATGCCAAGCTGCTGCTAACAAAGCAAACAGAATATTGGCATTAAAAAGGGGATCAACTCCAGAGATAAAACTATAATTCTCCAGCTCTACAAGACTCTGGTCCAGCCGCACCTAGAGTAAACTGTAGGAAGAGTAGTTATCCTGGGCTGGCCTAGAGTTTTTTGTTTGTCATTGTCCAATCCTCCTATATGCAACAGTATGACCCAAAGGTTGAAAAAAAAAAACAAAAAAAAAAACTCAGATGTCCCGTTTTAACCAGAACATTTAAACTAATCAGCAATGCAAAAGGCAGCGGTTGGAGCTAGGAACTCTAGGAATCTAATGAGGCCATTCCCAACTAGGGTTCCTCCAGATGTTGCCAGGGGTTCCTTGATAGACTATGATGGTGCCTACATAGTTCTGTGGCCAACGATACTTGGCAGAGCCAACAGCTGGCACTCTGGCTCCCTGATTATGGTGTGTAAGACTCACAGTAATACAGATTTAATCTTTTATTGCTCAGTAACAAAAAGAAAGACGGAGGAAAAGAAAGACGGAGGAAAAGAAAGACGGAGGAAAAGAAAGACGGAGGAAAAGAAAGACGGAGGAAAAGAAAGACGGAGGAAAAGTAAGACGGAGGAAAAGAAAGACGGAGGAAAAGAAAGACGGAGGAAAAGAAAGACGGAGGAAAAGAAAGACGGAGGAAAAGAAAGACAGAGGAAAAGAAAGACAGAGGAAAAGAAGAAAGACAGAGGAAAAGAAAGACAGAGGAAAAGAAGAAAGACAGAGGAAAAGAAAGACGGAGGAAAAGAAAAGGAAGAGAAGGAAGGAAAGAAGGAAAGAAGGAAAGAAGGAAAGAAGGAAAGAAGGAAAGAAGGGGGAGAAAAAAAAGGGGGGAGAAAAAAAAAGGGGGGAGAAAAAAAGGGGGGAGAAAAAAAGGGGGAGAAAAAAAAAGGGGGGAGAAAGAAAAGGGGGGAGAAAGAAAAGGGGGGAGAAAGAAAGAGAGGCAAGAAAGAAAGAGAGGCAAGAAAGAAGAAGAAGAAGAAATGTAATCTTGTCGTACCAAACCAAGAATCAGTCCAATCATCAAAGTTGCCATGATAAAAACGATGTAAGATCCCCAAGCAGACATTCCCAAAGGGCCCGTCAAGTAGTTGTGCGTTTGCTAAAACAAAAAACGACAAAATGATTATTAGACAGCAAACAATAAAATCCCTTTAAGAAACAATAATGGGTCCTTATGCATGTTCATTGGATATCAAGCAGTTTCTATTTAACGAAAAGAAGTGACGCTTAACATGTCTACCAGCTGAAAAGAAACAACATATTTTGTCCTCCAGCAAAAGCGTCTAATGGATTCGGTGAGGTCAGCCTGTGCTCAGAGTCATTAGTGTGACAAGCTGACACATTCTTGGTTCACAATACAGAGAAACAACATGTTACACTCTGCAAAGTCATCAATCTGACAAGGTCACTATGAAGTAAAACCCCACACCAGATATGTGGCACTTGTTTAAAGGGTCAGTCCACCAAAAACTGATATTTCAAGTTAGGCCAAGATTCCAAAGAGTTAAACCACCTAGTAAATTCCTATGACATTCAGGGACTCTAGCAGTGAGATCTTAGCATTTGACTTTACAGGCCTGTACACTTGCTGTGGTCTGTGGGTCCCATTCTCGGTTGCAAAATTGTAAAAGTTCTAATTTTTTAGGTTTTTTTTAATGACAAACATCTTATACTTACCTGCTCTTTGCAATAGTTTTGCAGAGAGCAGCTCCGATCTTCCCCTTCTTGGGTCCCCCCCACCGGCGCTCCTGGATCCTGCCCCCCGCTGAGTGCCCCCAGAGCAAGCAGCATTCTCTGGGGGCATTCGTTCGTGTGTGCTTGGTTCTGAGCTGGCTCTGTGTGTCCATCGACACACAGAGTGCGGCTTGGCCCCCCCCTCCCCGTTCCCTCGTCACTGGCTGATTGACAATGGTTCCCGCTGCTGTGTCTGAGCCTATGGAGGAGGGAGAGAGCTGAAAGCTGTTGCTCTCATGCTTATTGCTGGATCGAGATCAGCTCAGGCAAGCATAAGGTGGGGGTTGCATACTGATGCACAGAATGCATTAAGGTAAAAAAAAAAAAAAGTTCAGCTTTTAGAACCACTAACTTACCTTTACCTCTACTTACCTCTTTTACCTTTTACTATAGAGAATGAAGTAGAGTAAGTGGGAACACTCAAGAGGGCAGGAACAAGCAACATACACACTGGAGTTCTCAAGGTGGGGGGAAAAAAAAAAAAAAAAAAAAAAAAAAAGGGGGGGGGGGGGGGTTTAACTCACTATAAAATTCCCTTCTCTGAGTTCATTGAAGGACACAGCAGAGATCTTGATCTCTGACCGTTGGGTTATGGCGCCACCTTCAGAAGATCAAGATGTCCGCTATGTCCTTCAATAAAGAGAAAATTATATATTTTTTTGGTAATCACCATAAAATTCCTCTTAGTTTTCGCTGAGTTCCTGGTGTTCGGCAAGTTTTCCCTTGGCTGCCTATTTACTGTACATCCATTTTGATCAAGATGGCGACTCAAAGCAGATTTCCCCATCCCCAAATAAACAATGCCTTGTTGCAGCATGCCTTTTAAACTGCCCAGAAATGGATCGAAATTCGGCCAGTTCAGCAGGGATTGACCAAATATCTATCCCTGTATGGGGCACCGTGGTTGTATCAGCTGTGTCTGGGTCACAGGAGAACAAAAGCAAGTGCCTTCCTGTGACCCACAAGAGAAGAAGTATGGCCAGAAAAACTTTGGCCATACTTTTTTTTTTTTTTTTTTTTTAAATACTTTCTTCTTCTCTGTGGATTGTCCTCATTGATTTCCAACTTGGAAAATCTGTGTGCAATAATGAATGCTGTTGCCAGGCTCATCCACCTTGCAAACCATCCAGCATCTGCTACCCCTTGATTCTCAACTTATACAAGCACTCTAAAGCTGGACAAAAAAAAAAACCAAAAGAACAAAACACAACTTTGCTGAGTGCTGTTTTATGCTCAGCCATACATCTCATTACAGCTATTGCCCCAACAGCTAGAGATAAACTTAGAGCAGGAAGAACATGAGAGATGCTTGGGTTTTTTTTTTTTTTTTTATATTTAGAACCATACTTGCCTAGGTGGATGCAGCATCTGTCCCCCGCCAGCTCTAACGCTGAGAACTGAGTGCTCTCACACCGCTGATCGCTCCATTCTCAGGGCTCCGTGAGCAGAGAGCTGGTGACTGTCAGTCACCGCTGTCTGCTTTGCCCCCCCCCCCCCCCTTCACTCACTGGAGTGCGGAGCTGTGGAGGGGGAAGGAGCGGCTGGTCAAGGCTCTCAGCGGCTTGCTGAGAGCCTGAGCCGGGTGCCAGCCAGGCATGTGGGCGGATCCCGACTTCATTGTCGCGATCTTACCCGAGCCTGGATTGGCTCTGTGACGTCAGCGGACTTCAGCCCGCCGTCTGCTGAAAACGGGTCACAGGAGTGCAGAACGAACTGAACTCCTGTGATCCATAAGAGCAGTACAGCCAAACGCGCTTTGGCTTTACTTCTCCTTTAAGCACGTTCTGTATAAACAAGACCTTAGGATACTCCTATAAAAAAGGCGTTTATCAAGTCTTGGAGGACTTCATTAGGGGTGATAATGAACACCTCCAACAAAATCACTCAATATAGCACACAAAGGTTTGCCGACTTGAAAATCAATGTGTGATGAGGCCAATCCACAGAGAAAAAAAGGGAAATAAAATGATTAATAGATGTGAACTTTCACTATGAATCCTGTATGGGTCCCTACAGCCCATGAAATAGAAGAAAAAAACACGATAATTAGAGATAAATCCATTTTCATGAAGCTCCGTCTACCTCAACCCAAGCAGTTTACATTCTGTTCTGCTGAAGGCATGCTGATCCCGACTGCTGCAACTCGGCACTGTTTGGGGATTAGAAGTCTGTTCTGAGTGCATCTTGTACAAGGCAGGATGTACACAGCAAGGACACTACAAGCCATGCTGCTTGAAACCCATTTACCTTTATTAATGGCAAACCATCATATTAACTTTTTTTTGTATAGGCAACACGGACCAAGTGCAAATTCATCATTAAATATAAAAATATTAAAGCTATACTTAACCACTTGACCTCCAGAAGATTTACCCCCCTTCATGACCAGGCCATTTATTGTTAACCTTTGTTTGCTTTGCAGGTACACCATTCAGCTGCAGCACTGATTTATTTATTTTGGCAGCGACAGGGTTTGCTCTCACGATACGTAAATCCGTGACTCCAGCGCTGTAGGAGGTGATTTTCCCACCACATTTAAAAAAAAAAAAAGCATATATGCCGAAGCATGGGGGCAGGGGTGGACATAGGGGCGTATGGCCCCCCTATGCTTTGGCATATTTTTTTTATTCACTTTTCTTGGCAGAGATTTCTTCATCCGCATCGATCAATGTGAATGGAGGAATCTGTTCCTTTTTTTTTTTTTCGTTCAGCCTGGGGAAAAAAAAAAAAAAAAAAGAAGAGAACGGTGTATGTATGCCCGTCATTAGAAGTGGGTGGATGCAGGGTGGTATTCTAATGGTGGGCATACCACCGATTGATCAAAATGAATGGAGGAATCTGTTAGGTTCTCTTTTTTCATTTAACCCACAGGCTGCATGAAAAAAAAAAGAAAAAAAAAAAAAGAAAAGAACATTACAATATATGTCCAACAAGGACCAGCGACGTACTGGTATGTTGATGGACTTTGAGTGGTTAAACCGGAATGATGCCTGCACAGTTTAAATATCATCTTTGTATTAGAGCTGCACGATTCTGGCCACAATGAGAATCATAATTTTTTTGCTTAGAAAAATGATCCAGACTCTCGCGGCATAACATCTTTTATATGATACAAAAAAAAAAAAAAAATGGGCTAACTTTACTGTTTAGTTTTTTATTTTTTAATTCATTTTTTTTTTTATTTTTTTTTTTTTTAACTTCAGCCCCAGAAGGATTTACCCACTTCCTGACCAGGCCAATTTTTGCGATACGGCGCTGCGTTACCTTAACTGACAATTGCGCGGTCGTGCGACGCTGTACACAAATAAAATTGACATCCTTTTTTTTCGCCCACAAATAGAGCTTTCTTTTGGTGGTATTTGATCACCACTGTTTTTTTTTTTTTTTTTTTTTTTTTAGCACTATAAACAAAAGACCGACAATTTTGCTATTTTTTACTTTCCGCTATAAAACATATCCAATAAAAAATGTATAAAATATTCTTAATAAAATTTAGGCCAATATGTATTTTGCTACATATTTTTTGTTTTAAAAAAAATAAAATTCCAGTTTGTATGAAAGTTATATTATAGCGTTCACAAACTATGATATATATATATATATATATAGATATAGATATATATATATATATATATATATATATATATATATATATATATATATATATATATATATATATATATATATATATATATATATATATATATATATATATATATATATATATATACATATATACACACACACACATACATATATACACACATATATATATACATATACACACACACAGAAATTTGTATTTATTTTTTATTTTTATACTAGTAATGGCAGTGATCCGCAACTCTGCAGGGACGTACAACCCACCACACGTCCCTGCTGACAGAACAGAGCTCTGCATTGTGTTTCTCTGATCAGCGGGTGCCAGTGGACATCTATTCGCTGACACCCTCTGATTGGCTTGTGCTGTGTCTAATTACAGCACAGCCACAGCGCCCCCTACCAGGAAGTCCCGGATCACGTACTAGGTACGTGATCTGGCACAGGAGAGCCGCTCTGCCGCTGTATAATGGCTTTATGCGGTTGGCAAGTGGTTAAATAATAACATTCCAGGCATGGATATTTTATACATAGTTACATTGGTCC
>JBBGZY010002046.1:0-20000 GCA_037952925.1 Lithobates clamitans | reverse complement strand
GTTGGGGGGGGCAGAAAACCCTGGGGTTAAATTGACGTTTTACCACTCAACTGCTAATTTTTTAATTAATAGTTTTTGAGACGATTTTGC
This sequence comes from Lithobates clamitans, assembly GCA_037952925.1. NCBI lineage: Eukaryota > Metazoa > Chordata > Amphibia > Anura > Ranidae > Lithobates > Lithobates clamitans. The sequence continues at coordinate 19,910 of JBBGZY010002046.1, read as the reverse complement.
AAATAAATTTAAAAAAAAGCTCAAGAAAAAAAAAAAAAAGAAAAATGCATGCCTTTAAAATCTATGTATGTCTTCACACTGGTCTGTTGCAGTGTAACGGCACCTCCCCATTGAAAACAAGACAAAAGGACATTAAAAAAAACGCACATGTGTTGCATTTTTCATGCAGTTTTTGAGTCACACGACCCATGAAAATAGCAGCAAAAAAAAAAGAAAGAAAAATCACAGTAAAATCGCGTGCGTTTTTCGGTGGCCATTATCGGCAAAAAACGCTGATAACCCTAATTTTCAGCCAATAAATTGGTGCATCCCTATAAAGAAGCGATTATTCACATAAACATAACATAAGCTGTGTACAACATATAGTTTTGTACACAGCTGCATATTAGTCTACGGACCTATTCACACAGGTGTGTATAGCCACACAAGTTTAAAAAAAAAAATTCACACAAAACCAACAAGAAAAAGAAAGAAAGAAGGAAGAAGAAGGAAGAAGGAAGAAGAAGGAAGAAGGAAGAAGAAGGAAGAAGGAAGAAGAAGGAAGAAGAAGGAAGAAGAAGGAAGAAGAAGGAAGAAGAAGGAAGAAGAAGGAAGAAGAAGGAAGAAGAAGGAAGAAGAAGGAAGAAGAAGGAAGAAGAAGGAAGAAGAAGGAAGAAGAAGGAAGAAGAAGGAAGAAGGAAGAAGGAAGAAGAAGGAAGAAGGAAGAAGAAGGAAGAAGGAAGAAGAAGGAAGAAGAAGGAAAAAGAAAAAAAGAGAAAGAAAAAAGAGAGAGAAAGAAAGAAAGAAAGAAAGAAAGAAAGAAAGAAAGAAAGAAAGAAAGCTGTGCCTCCAGGGCCATATATATATATATATATATATATATATATATATATATATATATATATATATATATATATATATATATATATATATATATATATATATATATATATATATATATATATATATATATATATATATATATATATATATATATATATATATATATTTTGTTGTACGCATGTAAATTTTTCTTCTAACATTTACCGTATTTAATCGGCATATAACATGTACTCCCCCCCCCCCTGTAAATAGGGGGCAAATCGGGTGTGCGTGTTATACGCCAATACCTGGCTGCCTCGGAGGGGAAGGTGGGGGTGAGCGCCGCCGCATCTCCTGTGAACTCAGCCACACAGTCCCGCCTCCTGGACCGCCTCCTAGGTTAGACGTCACATGGACCGATATTGGACCAGTGTTCTGTCTATCATAAGAGCCGGCCAAGGAGGCGGGACTGTGTGTGACTGAGCGCCGAGTAAACAGAGGATCCATCTGTGTAATGCAGCACAGATCAGGCTGCAGCGATGGGCAACAGTGAGGCTGCATTGATGGGCACTGACCCTTATTTTTGTCTTAAAAACTTAAAATTTAAGTTTTTTTTCTTTCCTGAAACTTCCCTCATAAAATTAAGGTGCGTGTTATACGCCGATAAATACAGTACATGTGTACATCCGGCAGTATACAGGGACCCCATTCGGTTGCCGCTCCTGGCTGATATGTCAATATAAACTATGTGCAGGCACTGCCTATTACAAAATGTTGGTGTGAATGAGACATTGATGCGGCAGCAGTGCATGCGCAGAAGGACATTGGGCAGACATTCACGATTAATGAAACAAAGAAAAGGAAGAAAAAAAGGTAGAAGACTCACCGGTCTCATGCAATACTATAAAATCTCTATTAAATAAAACCAATACCAGTGTATTCACAAAAGGTATACAACATAATGCATATTTCAAAACTGGCCCCATCAAGGGAAACATTTCCATCCACGGGGGGGGGTTACAGCTGACAGCTTTCTCTTTTCTCTGATGAAGAGGGCTTTGCCCTTGAAACCCGTCAGCTGTGCCCCTGCGGATGGACACGTTTTGCTATATGCAGTGTGAGAGTTTTTATGGTATTGCTAGAGGCCAGTGCACCTTTTTCCTTTGTTTCAGTATTGGTTTCCCCCTGATTTCAGTGGGCAGCGAGGTCGATCTAGTGTGCGGTGTGTGAAGAAGTCCAGAGGCGATATCTGCTTTGTATGGACGAGAGTGAAGGGGAGCCTATTTGGAGGTCCCCTGTGGATTTGCACCCCCGAGGGCCTCTCCTACCGGTAGCACTGACAGGGGCGGTTGTTTTGGGATTTATGAATGATTCTCAGAGGTCATTCTAAAGCACAAGGCATTGATTCATTCACACAGACGGTGTGCAATCAACAGCACAGGCACTGCTGTATAAGTATTATTCACATGTCGGCCCTGGCAATGGCGGCCACCAATAGAGTCCCTGTACACCGGACGCTGCACACATGCAAACGTTGCAGAAACATTAAAGTGGAGTTTCACCCACTTTTACAACTCTTCAGCATCCCTCACTAAACTGTGCACTGTAAACGAATTGGATATTTTTTTTAAAAAATTTTCTCAGCACCTACTGTATATCTGCTGTATTCATTTTTCACTTCCTCCTCCCTGGCCGCGGCCCATCGATTTATTTCCTGTTTGCAATGCCTTCTGGGAAGGGGCGGCAACTTCCTCTGACACTGCTGTTGTTATGGAAACCTGACCTGAAACCTATTACACTGCTTGCGCTGCACTGAGCATGTGCGAGATCTGCAAGTATGAGATCCAGGAAGAAATACAGTCTGGCTTCAGACGCCCACACTTAAGATGGCCACGGCCTGCTGTAAGTTTATAAAATAACAAACTACTGCTATAAACTAACAAAACAGACCTTAGTTTACAGACTAACTTTACTAGAATACATTAAGCTTGTGTATTATAGGGGTATTTTTATTTAAAAAGTATAATTTCGGCCGGAACACCACTTTAAATAAATACATACAGCAAACACACAGGATCTTTCTGGCAGCAAGATCCTGCATGTTATGTGGATGAATTTCGGATACCTCCTTACGAATGAGCCCTTAGCCCCGGTTCACACCAGTGCGATTGGACAGTTCAAATCGCACAAGTCGCACTCCACTGCCAGCAATGGAATTGTTCAAATCGTGACTCAAGTCGCAGCGGCTTTGAAAAAGGTTCCTGCGCTACTTTTTATTGCAATTTCGTTTTGCAACTTGCATTGACTTCTGTTAAATTAGGTCAAAAGCCAAAGTGAATCGAAAGGTCCAATTCGCACTGATTTGCGGCTTTGAAACCGTGCTGAAGTAGTGCGATTTCAAAGCCGCACTGGTGTGAACATGACCTTAGGTCTACTATAAAATTGGTACTAATACAGAAAACACATTGCACAGCTATCTGGTTGTAGTTCTTACCCGGATCCATCCAGAGAGATAAAACAGTCCCGACATTCCAGCCATCCTAAAAGTGAACAGAATTTAGTTTTATTCAGAGTAATGCAGAAAGGGAAAAAGGGAGAGGGGAGAAAAAAAAAAAAAAAGAAAAAGAAAAAAGAAAAAGAAAAAGAAAAAGAAAAAAAAAAAAGGGAGAAAGGAAAAAATAAATAAATAAATAAATAAAATAAATAAAAGGGACAGGGGGGAAAAAGGAGGACATCCAGTACAATCTGAAAGTAATAAATCCAGTACTGAGAGAACTATGAAGACCGACATTGTTGACCTCCAACTAATTCTAGCTGGACCTCCAGGCTGAAGGCCGTCATTCTGACACTTCTGGGTAATGCCAGCGCTTGCCACTAAACCCCACCCCCAACACATTCCTATTAGCCCATTACTATGACTGGCTACCTCAATTGCCAATAGGAATGTGTAGGGGATGGGAAGGGGTGGGCATATTTTAAAATTTAGCTACTGCATCCGCCAAGCATTAGACCAGTGGTCTCCAAACTGCGGCCCTTTGGGCACTACTCCGCCCGCTAATATGAGCCACTATTCTGCAAACTGACAACAATGGGGAACTATTCCTCACAATGAAACCAATGATGGGGCACTACTCCTCCCAATAATTTCAATGATGGGGCACTATTCCTCCCAATAATGTCAATGATGGGGAACTATTCCGCTCAATAATGGGGAACCATTCCTCCCAATAATGTCAATGATGGGGTACTATTCCTCCCAATAATGTCAATGATGGGGTACTATTCCTCCCAATGATGGGGAACTATTCTTCCCAATAATACCAATGATGGGGCACTATTCCTCCCATTAATGGGGAACTATTCCTCCCAACAATGCCAATGAAGGGGCGCCATTCCTCCCAATAATGTCAATGATGGGGTACTATTCCTCCCAATGATGGGGAACTATTCCTCCCAATAATACCAATGATGGGGCACTATTCCTCCCAATAATGGGGAACTGTTCCTCCCAATAATGCGGAACTATTCCTCCCAATAATACCAATGATGGGGTACTATTCCTCCCAATGATGGGGAACTATTCCTCCCAATAATACCAATGATGGGGCACTATTCCTCCCAATAATGGGGAACTGTTCCTCCCAATAATGCGGAACTATTCCTCCCAATAATACCAATGATGGGGTACTATTCCTCCCAATGATGGGGAACTATTCCTCCCAATAATACCAATGATGGGGCACTATTCCTCCCAATAATGCGGAACTATTCCTCCCAATAATACCAATGATGGGGTACTATTCCTCCCAATGATGGGGAACTATTCCTCCCAATAATACCAATGATGGGGTACTATTCCTCCCAATGATGGGGAACTATTCCTCCCAATAATACCAATGATGGGGCACTAATCCTCCCAATAATGCGGAACTATTCCTCCCAATAATACCAATGATGGGGTACTATTCCTCCCAATGATGGGGAACTATTCCTCCCAATGATACCAATGATGGGGCACTATTCCTCCCAATAATGCGGAACTATTCCTCCCAATAATACCAATGATGGGGTACTATTCCTCCCAATGATGGGGAACTATTCCTCCCAATAATACCAATGATGGGGTACTATTCCTCCCAATGATGGGGAACTATTCCTCCCAATAATACCAATGATGGGGCACTATTCCTCCCAATAATGCGGAACTATTCCTCCCAATAATACCAATGATGGGGTACTATTCCTCCCAATGATGGGGAACTATTCCTCCCAATAATACCAATGATGGGGTACTATTCCTCCCAATGATGGGGCACTGTTCCTCCCAATAATACCAAATTGAGGCGAGGTTTACTCCCACTGATAACAGGAAAACTTCCATTTCCGCTGGCCACAATCCGCTCCCCATAAGTCTGAAGGACAGTAAACTGGCCCTTTGTTTAGAAATCTTGGAGAACTCTGCATTAGACTGATGAGAGCACCACCAAGCTTGATTCAGTCCAGTAAGGATTCAAATTGTTACCAAACAGTAATGAAAAAATCCAACTTGTTTCATGAGCTCAAATCTCCCCCTTAATCAGGGCTTGTGCGCTGGTAGCAAGTTCAAACTTTTGAAACGGAAATCAGATATGCGGGTCACCATACTAGCAGTCATTAGTCTAGAGAAAGCATCACATATCCATATTGCTTTACAATTGTGCAGTACAAGTCTTGCTGCCAGCACATACTGTAAGCCTGGATGGAGGGGGGGGGGGGGGGAGTTTTGAGCCCCAGAAACGCAGTCGCTTTTTTTTATTCCAGTTTGGTGAAAAATAATAATCCATACTGACTGCTGCATTTCGGCCCACTCTGGGGTCTCCAACAAATACCTTCAGCTGTGACAAGAGACTACTACCACCTGAGCCAGCCGCTCCCGCCCCCTCCACACCCCAACACTCCAGTAAGCGCTGGAGAGGCAGGGCAGAGAGCCAGTGACTGACAGGCACCAGCTCACTGAAGACCAAGAACTGAGTGATCAGGGGTTCTTGATCGCTCAGTTCTCTGTGTAGAGGCGGCGGGGGACAGATGCAGCATCCTTCTAGGCAAGTATGCATGTTTGTTTTTTACATATCCTGCACTTTTTTTTAAAGAGGAACCCCCTCATTTACTGGCAATATATCTCTCTCTCTCTCTCGTACAGAGAGTTGTGAATGATGTGATAAGCCTAGGCTAATGACCAGACAGGAAGTGGGCTGTGTAAGGGATTTCCTGGCAGAAAAAAAAAAAAAAGTTTTACTATCCAAAGTTAAAACAACAGGGGCAGAAGATTTAATAGATGGAAAAATGAAAAAAAAAAAAATGACTGAAGTTCCGCTTTAAGCTGCCTTTGGATTACTCAGTTTTTGATCAGCCAGTAAGCAAAATTTTTTAAATTTTTTTGCCTGATTCTTCCATCCACACAATCAATCTCCTTGCTGGGACATTGCATTCCTCCAGCAAACCTGTTCCAACAGAAGCCAATCCATTTCTGCTGAGTCAGAGTGATCACATATGGCTAACTTATCCAGGTATTTGCTCCCACTTCCGGGCATAGATCGCTGCAGTATCTGCGTCAATCTACACCACGTCCGCCCCCCCCCCACGCTGTCTTGCGGGAGACACACAGGTCCCAGAAGACAGCAGGGACCAGTCAGAACGTGCAGCGCGACATGCGCAGTAGAGAAACAGGCTGTGAAGCCGCAAGGCTTCACTTCCCGATTCCCTTACTTAAAGCGGTGGTCCGCCGAAAAAAAAAAAAAAAAAAATTATTAAAAGCCAGCAGCTTCAAATACTGCAGCTGCTGACTTTTAATATATGGACACTCACCTGTCCAGGGAGCCCGCAATGTCGGGCTCCGAAGCTGATCTGTCCGTCAGCTCTCAGCTACTGCCGCCATCTTCGGTAAGGAAATCAAGAAGTGAAGCCGCACAGCTTCACTTCCTGGTTCCCTACTGTGCATGTGTGAGTCGCGCTGCGCGTCCTCACTGGTCCCCGCTGTCTCCCGGGACCTGTGTGTCTCCCAGAAGACAGCGGGGGGAGGACAGAGTAGGCGCCGGAAGTGGCGTAGGTCACCCGCGGTGATCTATGCCAGGAAGTGGGAGCAAATACCTGTATTAGACAGGTATCTGCTCCCTCCTCCCCCCTGAAAAGGTGCCAAATGTGACACCGGAGGGGGGGGGGGGGAATTCCAGAAAGTGGAAGTTCCATTTTTAGGTGGAGCTCCACTTTAAGATGCTGGCGCCTCCACCCGGTGCCGAGGGATAGATCGGCTTTGGGTGAGGACATCGTGGGAGCCCTGGACAGGTAAGCGTCCTTATTTTTTTTAAAAAGTCAGCAGCTGCAGTATTTGTAGCTGCTGCCTTAAATTTTTTTTTTTTTTTTTGCAGGCGGAAATCTGCTTTAAATACCTTTGTTACCAAAATTGGCAGAGGAAAAGAAATGTAATATACGCAGTTTTAGAAAGATGGGTAAAATGTAAATTCCTATAGGCAATGCCACTTTATAACACAACACAAGGGTAGAATGCCATTAATATGTATTATTAGAGGACGTGATAAGAGAATTAAGGAATAATAAATATATATATATATATTCGGTAGTTGTGTATGAAACCGGAAGCGGTTGGCACTGACTGCTCTCCGGGGCATTTCCTGCCTTTATTTCAGGCAGCTTTTTATTTCCTCTTTAACAAAATCATCAAAAGAAAAAAAAAAAAAAAACCAGGGCGTCCCAAGAATTGAAATCACAGCGATATCTCCAGACTAGGCAGAGAACTGGCTGGAAAGAAAAAAAGTCTGGATACCGACACATCACAACTGACCCGACCCCCTGACAAAGTTACACGATGAAGACATAATACTTTGTTTTCTGATCCCTTTTGAGAGTATATATATATATATATATATATATATATATATATATATATATATATATATATATATATATATATATATATATATATATATATATATATATATATTCGTCCTCCATATTGATCTATGGAAACCCTTTCAGTGCCGATTATACCTATTGCTGCATTACTTACTTGCCTACAGTAATCTACACTCACCGGCCACTTTATTAGGTACACCGTGCACTAGTACCGAGTTGGACCCCCTTTTGCCTTCATTCTTGGTGGCAGAGATACAACAAGGTGTTGGAAACATTCCTCAGAGATTTTGCTCCATTGTGACACAATTGCAGCAACTGCGTGATGCTAACTTGTCGGCTGCACAATCATGATGTGAATCGCCCATTTCACCACATCCCAAAAGGTGCTCTATTGGATGAGATGTGGTGAGTGTGGAGGCCATTGGAGTACAGGGACCTCATTGTCCAGTGGTGAGAAGATTGGAGCTTTGTGACATGGTGCATTATCCTGCTGGAAGGAGTCATCAGAAGATGGGGACACTGTAGTCATAAAGGGATGGACATGGTCAGCAACAATACTCAGGTAGGTCGTGGTCTTTACACGATGCCCAATTGGTACTAAGGGGCCCAAAGTGTGCCAAGAAAATATCCCCCACACCATTACACCACCGCCACCAGCCTGAACCGGTGATACAAGGCAGGATGGATCCATGCTTTCATGTTGTTTACACCAAATTCTGACCCGACCATCTGAATGTCACAGCTGAAATTGAGACTCAGACTAGGCAACGTTTTTGCCAATCTTCTATTCTCCAATTTTGGTGATTCTGTGTGAATTGTAGACTCAGTTTCCTGTTCTTAGCTTACAGGAGTGGCACCCGGTGTGGTCTTCTGCTCCTGTAGCCCATCTGCTTCAAGGTTCGATGTGTTGTGCGTTCAGAGATGGTATTCTGCATACCTTGGATGTAACAAGTGGTTATTTGAGTTACTGTTGCATTTCTATAATCTGAAACCAGTCTGCCCATTCTCCTCTGACCTCAACAGGCATTTCCCTCCACACAACTGCCGCTCACTGGATATTTTCTCTTTTTTGGAACATTCTCTGTAAACCCGAGAGATGGTTGTGTGTGAAAATCCCAGTAGATCAGCGGTTTTTGAAATACTCAGACCCGCCCGTCTGGCGCCAACAACCATGCCACGTTCAAAGTCACTTAAATCCCCTTTCTTCCCCATTCTGATGCTCGGTTTGAACTTCAGTAAGTTGTCTTCACCTTGTCTAAAGGCCTAAATGCATTGAGTTTCTGCCATGTGATTGGCCGATTAGCAATTTGTGTTATTGAGTAATTGAACCAGTGTACCTAATAATAAAGTGGCCGGTGAGTATATAAAAACACACACAGATTATTTCAGCTGGAACGCGATGTTATAAAAGTACCGCCATGTGACACTGGCCCCATGTTCACCATTCACGTAGGTCACTTGTAAACACAGAAGCAGGTAAAGGAGGTTTTCTGCATTGCTCACTTCCTATGGCAGCTTCTGTGTTTACAAGTGAAAGCGCACCTCACCTTGGGACTCCTACAAATCCCTCCACTGCATTGCACCATACTTATCACATTAGAGGAAGAAGGGCTGGCAGGGGGTGGTAGCGGGGGGTGGGGGTATTTACACAGTGGAGTGGCACCAGCCTCCTGCAGTGTGTGAATTGCTCACTTTCTATGGCAGCTTCTGTGTTTACAAGTGACAGCGCAGCTCACCTTTGGACTCATACAAAATCCCTCCACTGCATTGCACCATACTTATCACAGAGGAAGAGGAGGTGAGGGAGTTGGGGGGTTATTTACACAGTGCAGTGGCCACCAGTCTGGCAACAGCCTCCTGCAGTATGTGATGTGTGCAGGTACTGTATTTACCAAGAAATGGGTCACTAGGTGTATAAAAGGAAAGAACCTACATGTACGTAACTATGTAACCTATAAGATGGATTGAAGGGTAAACTATTGTTTGTCAAACTGTTTCTTAATTTAAAATAATGTCAACAAATACCCTGCGAGTTCATTACAGATCATTAATACAAAGGATATTCAGGGCTTACAAGACAGAGGAAGGCGACTTCCATCCCGCAACTGGCTCTATCACATTCCATTTGTTCTCTGCAATGAAGGAGTGGAGATCTTCAACCATTCGGGAGCCATGATAACATCGGAACACTCCATCTTTGGCACTAAAAATTAAGACAAAAACATGCTTAAAAATAAAACAAATTAAAATTAAAAAAAAAAAAAAAAGGAAGAAGAAAAGTCTACTTATTAGGCCCAAAGTTGTCAGTAAAATGTACACGATCAACCATAACATTATGACCGCTAAAGTGATTAACATTGATTATTTTATTACAAGGACACCTGAAAGTGGGTGGGATATAATAGTCAGCAAATGAACATGGGAAAAAAAAGGATTTAGTGAAAAATTGGGCGTTAAAAGGTCACCTCCAGACACATAAAAATACACTTAAATATAGCATATAATTTATTAAAGAATAGAAAAAAAAAAAAAAGAAAAAAAAAAAAACAAACATATATAAATATGACAATAGAAGGAATAGAACATACATCCCTATACATAAAAACAATATAGTGTGTATACACACACAAACAAAATTGTTACATAAAAGCAGCCAATAGCCAACATGTTTCACGGTTAATGTATATATCCGCTTCAAGGCTTGTTTTCTTCATAGTTTGCTGTGTTTAAACAAAAAATACACATATAAAACCAATTTGTACATAATAAAGAATGTATAAAGAATGTATAACACACCGAAGAAAAAAAAAAAAAAAAAAAAAGGAGAAAAAAGGAAAGAAAAACCAAACAAAAATGCCTTATAGTCATCCCCCTTTTATAAGTGTATTTTTTGTTTAAATACAGCAAACAATAAAGCAAACAAGCCTTGAAGAAGCGGATATATACATTAACCGCAAAACATGTTGGCCATAGGCTGCTTTTATATTACAAATTTTGTTGTATATACACTATTGTTTTTATGTATAGGGATGCATATTCTATTCCCCCCTATTGTCATATTTATATATGTGTTTTTTCTATTCTTTAATAAATGCTATATTTAAGTGCATTTTCATGTGTCTGGCAGAAAAATAATAATAATGAGCAAGCGTAAGGATTTGAATGACTTTGACAAGGGCCAAATTGTAATGGCTAGATGGCTGGATAAGAGCAACTGCAAAACTGCAGCTCTTTGGGACGTTTCCAGTCTGTAGTGGTCCGGACCAACCAAAAGGAAGGGGAAACCTGTGAACCGGTGACAGGGCCATGGGCGGCCAAGTCACACTGATGGGGAGGGAAGGTTGGCCTGTTTAATCTGATCCAATAGAAGAGCTACTGGAGCATAAATGGCTGAAAAAGTCAAATGCTGGTTCTGATAGAAAAGGTCTCAGAACACACAGAGCATTGAAGTTTGTTGTGTATGGGGGGGGCTGTGTAGCTGCAGACCAGTCAGGGTGCCAATGATGACCCCTGTCACAGCCAAAAGGTGCCTACAAAATTGGCCAAGGAGCAATGGAAGTAGGTGGCCTGGTCTGAGGAATTCAAGAATGGTTTGAGGAACAAAACGACCAGTTCAATCACGAGTCCAAATAAATGGGCTGCAGTGCCCAAGCAAAAAACATGACTGCAGGGAAACTGCATAGACGTGAACTAAGTCTTAAAGCAGAGCTCCACCCAAAAGGGGAAGTTCCATTTAAAGGTCTCCTCCCCAACTATCATTTGTGAAATGGAGAGGATAGAAACGGAGGAGCCCCACCATGCCAACATCCAATAGATATTTAAAAAGGATTGAAAAAAGTAGAAACTTTCTCAAAAAATTGCGGACTTTGTGTGCATAACATGAGGCAGTAAATGATAAAAAAGTATATCTTTATTACAAATATTAAAAAACATGTAATGACAAACAATCACCCTTTACTTGAAAAGGGTAACGGGTACCCAATAACGCAGGAGGCATGGATCCTTGCAAAAGTAGGTATAAGTCTGTAATTCACACAGAAAATGATGTGTATCAATAGATTAGGTCCATGGTCTCCTCCATGTTAGCTTGTCAACGCGTTTCGCAACATAATCTGCTTCCTCTGGGTAGGTGCCACTTGACCTCGAAAACCAGGTATGAGGTGACACAACATACAACAGACTGGGAGCAGATTAAGTCCATCCACTGATCAAATTGAAATATTGAAGGCATAAATATCTCTTTGATTACATCCCGCACAGGGGAAGAAAAAGGGGGGAGCCAATCCCTAGAGCGACCAAGGGAACCAATAATAGCCAGAGCTATAGGCTCTAGGGTAACAGATGAGTGAGCTGGCAGGGACACCCATTTCTGAGTTGCTCTAAGGTATCCGTTACCCTACAGGTACCCAATTTTGACAAATACCCACTCCCACTACCGATTCGATCGCCTAGCTGATTGGAAATTCTCCTTCCCCCCTCCCTCAGTCTTCTGGGACACATGACATGTCCCAAAAGACTTCGGAACTAGTCACAGAGCGCAGCACCGCTTACACACATGCGCATTGGGCACCCAACTGTAAAGCCACAGTGAAGATGCCAGCGAGGGAGGACACAGGGGGGAACATGACTGGGGTGAGCCCACCGCTGGATCCTGGGACAAGGGAGTGGCTGCTTATTAAAAATTAGCAGCTACAGTTTTTGTAGCTGCTGACTTTTAATTTTCACTTCAGAAACTTTCCGCTTTAAACCAGGGGTCTGAATTTGAATAGCAGGTAACAGCTAAAAGTAAATCAAAAAAAAGGGAAAAACTTAAGAAAATATTGTAAACATGGTTTTCCTTTTAATAAGTAACTTGTCAACTTACTGGAAAATCGTTGGTAGTTTTGTTACGAAGAACCGGCCGCTCACTCCTAGAGAATAAAAAGCAAAAACAAAAATCATTTTTTCTGTCACAGTACAGACACACAACCAGGCTTATTTGAGGAGGAAATGAATGCAGATAGTGAAGAAAACATACTCTACACAGCGAACGAATCCAAGGTGACCAAAATTCATGGCTGGGAAATTTAAAATGGTTTAAAAAAGGTATTTCAAGCAGAGCCCAATGACAATGCACAGCACATACTTGATATATAGATCTGCTCGCACCACATATGAAGAGCTGTGTGAAATCTGGCTATAGAGGATAATAAAAATCACTCATTAACCACTTTAATAAAACGGACATTTTACCCCCTTCCTGACCAAACCAATTTTCAGTGCTGTCGCATTTGAATGACAATTGCACGGTCATACAAAACTGTACTCTTGTGAAATATTCATCATCATTTGTTTGTTTGAGACAGATAGAGCTTTCACTTGGTTGTTTTAAATTACCACTGGGTTTTTCTTCATCTTTTGCTAAACAAATAAAAAAAAAAAAAAACACCACACACAAAAACGTTTTTCTTAGCTTCCATTATAAAATCTTTCTTCTTCACCGATGGGATGGGCAGCGGCGAGGCGGCACCGATGGGATGGGCAGCGGCGAGGCGGCACCGATGGGATGGGCAGCGGCACCGATGGGATGGGCAGCGGCACCGATGGGATGGGCAGCGGCACCGATGGGATGGGCAGCGGCACCGATGGGATGGGCAGCGGCACCGATGGGATGGGCAGCGGCACCGATGGGATGGGCAGCGGCACCGATGGGATGGGCAGCGGCACCGATGGGATGGGCAGCGGCACCGATGGGATGGGCAGCGGCACCGATGGGATGGGCAGCGGCGAGGAGGCACCGATGGGATGGGCATTGATAATCAGTTCCCAGCTTATCGGTGTAAATGTGCCCTGACAACCTTGCCGGTTATTGGCAAGTTTGTTTAAATGTGATCAGCTGTGAGCTGATCATATGGTAAAGGGCAGATGTGATTGGCCCTTTACCTCAATCTGTGATAAGCTGCATCCAAAGGACACAGCAGTCACATAGCACCCAACTGCACGCTCCGGGGGGGGGGGGGGGGGACGTCCACTAGTCCTTTGGCTATAGAGTAGAGAAAAAAAAAAAAAAAAGGAGGTGTGTCCCCCAAACCAAACTGGGACTCTATAGCCTTTGGCTATAGAGTGGTATTGAAGTGGTTTAAAAGAGAAGTTCTGGATAAACAAAAAAAGAAAAAACACACACACACCCCATTTGTCCCCCACCACTTCGAAGACTTAGAACTGAACATTCAAACACCGCTGATCGCTCAGTTCTCGGTCTTCAGTGAGGGGAGAGCGGTAGTCACCGGCTCTCTGCTCTGCCCTTCCAGTGCTCACTGGAGCGCCGGGCTGTGGAAGGGGGTGGGATGGCATGGCTCAGGCTCTCGGCAATCCACCGAGGCTGAACCAGCTGCTGGTCAAGGCATCTGTGTGTATCCTGACACTGAAGTCGGGATATTTCCAGTGCCTGGACTGGCTCTGTGACATACAGACTTTAGCTTCTTCACTCTTATGACCCACAGGAGGAGTAGGGTCATAAGAGCTTACAATCGAGCAGATTGTTTTTACTGCTGCAGGTTTTGTTGGATAACATTAAAAACCCAGGCGCTGCCAAGAGCAGCATTAAAAAAAAAATGTCCAGTGTACACGGGGTCTAAATGCAAGTGACAGATTTGAGTTCTGTTTTCCAACAAAGCCCATCTTTTGTTCAGATGATGGATTTTGGTCGTGGGTGTGGACAGAACATTTTAATGTAGAACATTACGAAAAAGGTCATTGAACATTGGGAAACATTTCTTCCAAGTGTTGTTCTGTCCTCTTATGATTGATGATGATGTACAGCGGACGCCGGTACAGGGATGTTCTCATTTAGAGGCCGTCATCTGTCCTGGCACAATCAATAGAAATGCCAAGCTGCACCATGTGACGGGTATACCCGGCAGAGAAAAAAAAAAAAAAGTTGTGAGCTGTTGTAATAGTTTATTACTGTCTATCCCGAGATCATATTCTGCAGGGTGACGTTAGTTGGACAATCTGAAGAAAAAATAAAACACAATGTTTCAGCAACCAGTTCCCTCGATTCATCTTCTAACCGGGTATATAGGAGAAGGGTTTGGATTGGATGCTATGGACAGCCACCTCTAGTTATTATACATCAGAAAATAATTACAATGGGTATTGTGATAGTGTAATAAAGCTGGACTCCCAAAACAGAATCCCCCCCCCCCCCCCATCTGAATAATGCTTCTTTATTACCTTAACCACTTCAGCCCCGGAAGGATTTGCCCCCTTAATGACCAGAGCATTTTTTGCGATACGGCACTGCGTCGCTTTAGCTGACAATTGCGCGTTTGTGCGACGTTGCACCCAAACAAAATTGACGTCCTTTTTTCCCCACAAATAGAGCTTTCTTTTGGTGGTATTTGATCACCTCTGCGGTTTTTATTTTTTGCGCTATAAACAAAAAAAAGATGGACCATTTTAAAAAAAAAAAAAAAAGGCAATATTTTTTACTTTTTGCTATAATAAATATCTCCAAAAAATAACTACCGTATATACTCGAGTATAAGTCGAATTTTTCAGCACATTTTTTTGTGCTGAAAGTGCCCCCTCGACTTATTCTCGAGTCAAGCACTTTTCTGCAGCAAAAAATGTCATTTTCCGAACCGACTTTGGGGCCCTGTAGCTCAGGGCCACTTAATGCTAGGAACTCCAAATTTGGTGTGCAAACCCAGTAGAACTGGTACCACAACATATCCAAAGATGAAGTTCCTAGCACTAAGTGGCCCCGAGATACGGGGCCCCAAAATCAGTTTGGAAAATGTCATTCTCTGCTGCAGAAAAGTGCTTGACATTTTCTGAACCGATTTTGCGGCCCTGTATCTCAGGGCCACTTGGTGCTAGGAACCCCAAATTTGGTGTGCAAACCCAGGGGAACTGGTACCATAACATATCCAAAGCTGGGGTTTCTAGCACCAAGTGGTCCTGAGATACGGGGCCCCAAAACCGGTTCGGAAAATGTCATTCTCTGCTGCAGAAAAGTGCTTGACATTTTCTAAACTGATTTTTGGGGCCCTGTATCTCGGGGTCACTTGGTGCTAGAAACCCCAGCTTTGGAAATTTTCTGGTGCTAGTTCCATTGGGTTTGCACACCAAATTTGGGGTTCCTAGCACTAAGTGGCCCCGAGATACGGGGCCCCAAATTCGGTCAACTGTGTCCATCTGCAGCAATGTCATTTCGGGACCCTTTGGGTTCAGAGACCCCAAATTTTGGCTGCAGCTAGGGGGCATCTAGGAACCCTTAACTACCGAGTTTGAAGTTCAGGGGACCTATGGCTGCAAATGGGCACAGTGAGGCTGCAAATGGGCACAGTGAGGCTGCAAATGGGCATTGTTGACCCTCTTTTCCACTTACAGTAGCTGTGCATTTCTCACCCTCGTCTTATACTCGGGTCAATAAGTTTTTCCCATTTTTTTGTGGTAAATTAGGGCCTCGACTTATACTCGGAACGACTTATACTCGAGTATATACGGTACATTTTCTTCCTCAGTTTAGGCCAATATGTATTCTACATTTTTGGGAACAAAAAAAATAAATAAAAAAAATCAATCGCAATAAGCGTATATTGTCTGGTTTGCGCAAAAGTTATAGCGTCTACAAAAAATAGGGGATATATTTATGGCATTTTTTTTTATTTATTTTTTTTATTAGTAATGGTGGTGAGACAGATCGAGCATTCAGCAGACAGATCGAGCAGTTGACATTTTTTTTGGGACCACAGACATTTATACAGCGATCAGAGCTAAAAATAGCCAGATTGGTGTAGAAATATTACTGGTAGGGAAGGGGCTAACATTAGGGGGCGATCAAGGGATTAAATGTGTTCCCTCGGCGTGTTCTAACTGTAGGGGGATGGGCTACCACTGACATGACAGCGATCGCTGTTCCCGATGACAGGGAGCAGAAGATCTGTTAGATCACTAGGCAGAGCAGGGAAATGCCTTGTTTACATTTCCCCGTTCTGCTTCTCCTTGCCGCGATCACGGGCCACTGGAGGACATAAGAGTCCGCGGGACCCGCTCCTGTGGCAAGCGAGCGCCCGCTACGGGTACGCCCATTTGCGCAGAAGAGCCACTCTACCGACGTATACCGGTCGGCAAATGGTTAAAGAGCAACTTCACTTCTGTTGCAGAAAAAAAAAACTAAAAAAAAAAAAAAAAAAAAACACAAAAACACAAACCGTCTGGGTAATCTATGTACACAATAAGGATTTTATCAAACTTTGTTGCAGATTCTTACCTTTTGTTATTCTTAAGTAGCGGTTTGTCTTTGTCAATGTGGAAAGTGAATGGAAGTGACTTTATAATTATCAAATCAGCTGCTGCACTCTCAGGGCTCTGAGGAAAGTGGCAGGGTCTGCATCCATTTAGCTGCAATTTCCTTTTGGGAGTATTTCACCAAAAATTACATTTGTTGCAGGGGATGCCCAAAATCTAACGTGGAAGAGAGAAAGGTAACAGCGCTCTCTGCAGTGACAACCCAATCCATACACCAGATCCACTCACAGGTGCCTAGGCCCGATGTATCCCAAACCCCCAACGTAATATTAAGAAGAGCCGGCAACACCAAAATTCTTAAACTGTAGTTTATTGGTACATCAGAGTGACTGTAAAACAAAAGGGCTGACGCGTTTCAGCAATAGCCTTAGTTGTAGCTAAGACTAAGGCTATTGCCGAAACACGTCAGCACTATTGTTTTACTGTCACTCTGATGTACCAACAGGGATGCTGATAGAAATCGTGGGGCCCCATACAGCCTACCTGACGGGGCACCCCTTCAGCCCAATGCCTGGTCCCTCCCTCAGCCCCACCCCTGGCCCCTCCCTAGACCCGCCTTGAAAAAAAGTGCAGATATGTCTTCAAGTGATATTTATCACTGCAGACAGTGCCACCCATGCCGCCAATGCCATAATGTACTGCAGACAGTGCCACCCATTCCGCCAATGCCATTGGCAGCATGGGTGGCACTGTCTGCAGCACATTATGGCATTGGCGGCATGGGTGGCACTGGCGTGTCAGTCAAACTACCACTGGTACTGTGTTTGATTGACAGCCCAGGCAGGATGTGGGCGTATACACAAGATACTGAATGGCAACATACTTGCCCCTTACTCCCACCCATTCACAATTCCCAATGCATGATGGGTATTGTAGTTTCACATACCGAAGCTGCATGGGAAGTGGATGTAAAAGCCCAAAACTAAAAATCATAATGGAGGGGGAAGGGGGTTGAGGTAGCGTGACCACTCTAGAGTAGCAAGTTCTATATAATTTATTAAAAATGTGTAAAATAATTATATATATATATTTATATTACACACACACTCACCAGCATATATATATATATATATATATATATATATATATATATATATATATATATATATATATATATATATATATATATATATATATATATATATATATATATATATATATATATATATATATATATATATATACACATAAAATTGAATTACGGTAATTCACTCCGGTGAGTATACACACTATATTATCAAAAGTATTGGGACACCTGCCTTTACAGTTGGCCCACCCTTTGCAGTTACAACAGCTACAACTCTTCTGGGAAGGCCGTCCACAAGGTTTAGGAGGGTGTCTATGGGAATGTTTGACCATTCTTCCAGAAGCGCATTTGTGAGGTCAGGCACTGATGTTGGATGAGAAGGCCTGGCTCACAGTCTCCACTCTAATTCATCCCAAAGGTGTTCTATGGGGTTGAGGTCAGGACTCTGTGCAGGCCAGTCAAGTTCCTCCACCCCAAACTCGCTCATCCATGTCTTTATGGACCTTGCTTTGTGCACTGGTGCACAGTCATGTTGGAACAGGAAGGGGCCATCCCCAAACTGTTCCCACAAAGTTGGGAGCATGAAATTGTCCAACATGTCTTGGTATGCTGACGTCTTAAGAGTTCCCTTCACTGGAACTAAGGGGCCAAGCCCAACCCCTGAAAAACAACCCCACACCATAATCTCCCCTCCACCAAATGATTTGGACCAGTGCACAAAGCAAGGTCCATAAAGACATGGATGAGCGAGTTTGGGGTGGAGAAACTTGACTGGCCTGCACAGAGTCCTGGCCTCAACCCCATAGAACACCTTTGGGATGAATTAGAGCGGAGACTGCGAGCCAGGCCTTCTCATCCAACATCAGTGCTTGACCTCACAAATGCTCTTCTGGAAGAATGGTCAAACATTCCCATAGACACACTCCTAAACCTTGTGGATGGCCTTCCCAGAAGAGTTGAAGCTGTTATAGCTGCAAAGGGTGGGCCAACTCAATATTGAACCCTACGGACTAAGACTGGGATGCCATTAAAGCGCGTGTAAATGCAGGCGTCCCAAGAGTCAAGAGGGCAAATGAGAGTTGCAGAGCTGGAGGTGTGCCTCTGTGTAAATCCAGGAAGTGAACAGGAATCAGCTTCAGCTGCCCACAGTTAAAATGGCTGCAGCCAGACTCGGTGGAGGGAGATTTCTGCAGCCTATTTGGAAAGTACAGAATCGCAGTATATATATAAAATAATATGCAAAGTGGTTGGAGGGAAGCTTCAGAATGGCAAAGATGTTTTTATTACAAATTATGTGAGCAGACTGCAGTTCCTTTTTAAAACATTATACATAAATAAATGAATATTGCTCCAAAAAATGTCTTCAAGTGTACATTTTATGTATAAAAAGAAGGAATTCTCAGTCTTCAATCCATGCATTGCTACTATGGAAACTGGAATCCCTGGTTTATAGCAGATAAACACTACAAGGCAAAATATATGATGCAGCTCAGGGAGTGTTATTCATATAAAACACACAAGTGCTCACATACTAGCATGGCTCTCAAGGGTTCAATGGGGTTTTTTTCGGTTTCTTTGTATCAGAAAAAAAATAAATAAACAAATAAATAAATCGATCGTCCTCTAGACATTACCAATAGTTTTCTAACGAAACACCACAACATAGACACAATCGTTGCTGGAAAATCTCCAACAGAATCCAAACCTGGTCACATCCATATTAATTCTGCATTTTTTTATTTTATTTTTTTACATCATACTTTGAGCTATTTTTTCTTTAAAAAAAGAGAAGTATGGGCAAAACTATTCAGACCCCACTTTTCCTATGGATCACAGAAGGGTCGTTAAACCTGCACTCCTGTGACCCCGTTTTCCG
>JBBGZY010002045.1:1412500-1442032 GCA_037952925.1 Lithobates clamitans | reverse complement strand
ACCACATTACACTGATTTCTCCTGTGCCCCGGGATTATCTTTTATAATTTGTCTGACACTAGAGAAGAGGATTTCCTAGTAATTTATACTTCTGTCTCCTTCCAGCTTTTTGCAACTGGGAACCAATACCACTTCCTGCACAGCCTGGCCTTATTGGCTGTGCCGCACTGCAGGCGCCCTCTGCTGGTAGGTCAGCCATTATGTTTAATTAAATGATTTAAAAGGATATTCCACTCAGAACTGATATTCCAGCGTTTGGAACTCTCTAGGCCCCCTCCGCCTAATCCCTCTTTATTACACCCTATACCTGTTTGTGATCTCCCCTCCCTCTGTATTAATGTCTGGTGTATGTACAGTATTTGTGTATTCTATACAGTGACAATACATGTTCTGTGTGTTTGGCCCCCCCAGGCGGGATCTCTGCTGACATCGGGGATTGTTCTGTTCTGTGGGACGTTCTATTACCATGCCATGACTGGGAACTCCACTCTTACTAAGGCTGCACCTTTGGGAGGCTCTCTTCTCATACTGGGCTGGGCTGCCATGGCCCTCTAATGGCTGGCTGACCCTTCTCCCCCCCGACCACGTATATTATATATATTATCCCGCTATTAATTCCAAATCACATGTTTATATTCTGTATATGATGTGAAATTTTATAATAAATCTATGTATCCAAGTTGTTTTACTTCATCCATATAGTGCTGACATATTCCATAGAGCTGTACACAGAATACCATACCATTCATTTCAATCTCTGCAGCAAAGGAGCTTATTATTATTATTAATATTCTTCTTATATATTTATATAGCTCTGACATATACCGCAGTGCTGTACAGAGAACACTGAGCCAGTCACATCAGTCTCTGTACCAGAGGAGCTTACACTCTAATGTCCCCCCACAATCACACACACTATATTATTATACATTTATATACAATATCTCACAAAAGTGAGTACACCCCTCACATTTTTGTAAATATTTTTTCTATCTTTTCATGTGACAACACTGGAGAAATTACACTTTGCTACAATGTAAAGTAGTGAGTGTACAGCTTGTATAACAGTGTAAATTTGCTGTCCCCTCAAAATAACTCAACACTCAGCCATTAATGTCTCAACTGCTGGCAACAAAAGTGAGTACACCCCTATGTGAAAAATGTCAAAATTCGGCCCAATTAGCCATTTTCCCTCCCCGGTGTCATGTGACTCGTTAGTGTTACAAGGTCTCAGGTGTGAATGGGGAGCAGGTGTGTTACATTTGGTGTTATCGCTCTCACTCTCTCATATTGGTCACTGTAAGTTCAACATGGCACCTCACTGCAAAGAACTCTCTGAGGATCTGAAAAAAAGAATTGTTGATCTTCATAAAGATGGCCTAGGCTATAAGAAGATTGCCAAGACCTTGAAACTGAGCTGCAGCACAAGGGCCAAGACCATACAGCGGTTTAATAGGACAAGTTCCACTCAGAACAAGCCTTGCCATGGTCGACCAAAGAGGTTGAGTGTACGTCAGCGTCCTATCCAGAGGTTGTCTTTGGGAAATAGACGTATAAGTGCTGCCAGCATTGCTGCAGAGGTTGAAGGGGTGGGGGGTCAGCCTGTCAGTGTTCAGACCATACTCCGCACACTGCATCAAATTGGTCTGCATGGCTGTCGTCCCAGAGGGAAGCCTCTTCTAAAGATGATGCACAAGAAAGCTCACAAACAGTTTGCAGAAGACAAGCAGACTAAGGACATAGATTACTGGAACTATGTCCTGTGGTCTGATGAGACCAAGATAAACTTATTTGGTTCAGATGGTGTCAAGCGTGTGTGGCGGCAACCAGGTGAGGAGTACAAAGACAAGTGTGTCTTGCCTACAGTCAAGCATGGTGGTGGTGCCCGAAACCATGAATCAGACTGAGACAGAAGTACAGTAAAATCACATTTGTTTAATAATAATAATAATAAAAAGGTAAACGTAGTCAAAACATCGCCAGAGTTCAGGAACGGATAGCCAGACAAGCCAAAACCTCAGGGAGCCAGAGATGATCGTAGTGGAACAGCAAGCAGCATCGAGCCAGAAGGAATGTCAGCCAAGCAAGTCTTTAACAGGAACACAGGAGAGCATCTATAGAGATGTGGCGAAGGCAGAGATCATCTGGGCTGGACGGCTTAAGTAGGCAGGACTGATGAGCAGGATATCATCAACAGGTGAGTCACTGTAGAGAGAAAGGAGCTGGCAATTAGCCGACAGCTGAGCGGCCAGCTTTGAGAAGGAAGGGCTGAGTCCAGCCCTGACAGGTGGGATGCATGCTGGGGCTGCATGAGTGCTGCCGGCACTGGGGAGCTACAGTTCATTGAGGGAACCATGAATGCCAACATGTACTGTGACATACTGAACCAGAGCATGATCCCCTCCCTTCGGAGACTTGGCCGCAGGGCAGTATTCCAACATGATAACGACCCCAAACACACCTCCAAGATGACCACTGCCCTGTAAAGGTGATGGACTGGCCAAGCATGTCTCCAGACCTAAACCCTATTGAGCATCTGTGGGGAAGTTGGAGGAGCACAAAGTCTCTAACATCCACCAGCTCCGTGATGTTGTCGTGGAGGAGTGAAAGAGGACTCCAGTGGCAACCTGTGAAGCTCTGGTGAACTCCATGCCCAAGAGGGTTAAAGCAGTGCTGGAAAGTAATGGTGGTCACACAAAATTTTGACACTTTGGGCCCAATTTGGACATTTTCACTTAGGGGGTGTACTCACTTTTGTTTCCAGAGGTTTAGACATGAATGGCTGTGTGTTGAGTTATTTTGAGAGGACAGCAAATTTACACTGTTATACAAACTACACTCACTGGAAGACGAGGAGGAGAAGGAGGATTGTGTCAGCATGGATGTAGAGGATAACACTCTGCAGCAGTCTTCAAGGGATGGTTTTCAGTCCCCAGAAACCCAAGGAGTTGTACGTGGCTGGGAGGAGGTAGTTACAGATCATGTGATCCTCAGTGACCCAGAGGACTCAGAATCGAAGGCCTCTGCAAACTTATTCTGCAAAGCCTGAAAAAGGACCCTAGAATTCGTGGTATGAAGGAGAGGGATCATTACTGGCTGGCAACCCTTCTTGATCTAGGATACAAGGGTAAGGTTGCAGAACTCATCCTTCCTTTGCAGAGGGAGCAGAGAATGAAACATCTTCAGGAGGCCTTGAAGAAAGGTTTGTGCAATGCATTTCCAGACCCTGGGAGGTTAAAATTTCCTGGTGCTGGACAACATGTTGCTGAGGCTTTGTTCAGTCAGAGGAAGAGCGGTGGAGAAGGTGGCTGGCTGACCGATGCCTTTAAACAATTTTTCAGTCCTCAGTGCCAAGGTCTGATCGGTTCAAGCAACCATCGCCAGCATCTGCATTACATGGTGCAGGAATATCTAGGGGCAAGAGCAGACTTGGAGACCTTTCCAACAGAGCATCCAGTGGGTTACTGGGTCTTGAGGATGGACCACTGGGCAGAACTTGCTCAATATGCAATTGAGCTACTGGCCTGTACTGCATCCAGCGTGCTTTCTGAACGCACATTCAGTCATGCTGGAGTGTTTGCAATGGAGTGCGCCTGTCCACAGACTCCGTTGATGGGCTCACATTCATAAAAATGGATCAGCAACTATCAAGCACCTGATGCTGATGTAACGGATTGAATTTGCTATGGATGTGGTATGTGGGATCCCTTGAAGACTGCCTATGCTGACTATCCTATTCCTCCTCAATCTTGATGATGCTAGCTTCCAACAATATTTTTGGATTAGGGCACCACCACCCCCACTCAAGGCCCAATTTTTCTGCCCCTATTTAACAGGGGCATGTAATTAAAATTTTTGATCTGATATTTCACAGCAGGCCCGTTCCTGTGCCCAACAAGAGTATCTGCGAGGGATTACAGTACTGTGGCACCACCACCACCCAAGGCCCAATTTTAAAACTGCAGCAGAATGGAACTGCTGGGGAAAAGACATTACCTCACGTCGCTTCGCCTTTTGGTCACTAGAGGCGCGCGGGCCCGCAGCGAGTGCCCGGTGGGCATGATGACCGCCGGGCACCCACGATCGCTCCTCCTAGACAGTCCCATCCCCCCTACAGTTAGAACACACACTGAGGGAACACAGTTAACCCCTCAATCGCCCCGTAGTGTTAACCCCTGTCCTGCCAGTGACATTTATACAGTAATCAGTTCATTTTTATAGCACCGATCGCTGTATAATTGTCAATGGTCCCAAAAATGTGTCAAAAGTGTCCAATTTGTCCCCCGCAATATCACAGTCCCGATAAAATCCCAGATCGCCACCATTACTAGTAAAAAAAAAAAAAAAATAAAAATGCCATAAATCTATCCCCTATTTTGTAGACGCTATAACTTTTGCGCAAACCAAAGAATATATGTCGGCCCAAACTGAGGAAAAAAAATTTTTTTTGATAAAAAATATGGGATATTTATTATAGCAAAAAGTAAAAGTGTTTTTTCAAAATTGTCGTGCTGCTTTTGTTTATAGCGCCAAAAATAAAAACCGCAGAGGCGATCAAATAACACTAAAAGAAAGCTTTATTTGTGGGAAAAAAAGGACATAAATTTTGTTTGGGTACAGCGTCGCAACGACCGCGCAATTGTCAGTTAAAGCTACGCCGTGCCGTATCGCAAAAATGGCCTGGTCATTGAGCAGCCAAATCTTCCAGGGCTGAAGTGGTTAACAGGGGCATGTAATTACAATTCTTAATATAATATTTCACAGCAGGACCCGTTCCTGCGCCTAACAAGAGTAACTGTGAGGGCTTACAATGTTCTGGCGCCACCAAAGGCCCAATTTTTCTGCCTGAAGACCTGAAGAGCCTGGTATGGATTTTGGGGGAGGCATCCACGCCATTTTTTTTTTTTTGGTATTTTTATCTATGTTGCCAGGATCCGACAATACATTACAGCCGCAAGCAGTTTTAAATGACTTTTTTTTCCTTTAGGAATGTCATTTTGCTGCTGCGGTACTGTTATAAACATGGGAAAAATGCGCTACTTTACAGGCAAGGACACCCCCCAGGCACGATATTTAATAGAATATTTCATTTTTATTGTTTCACTTTAAGCATTATTAAAATCACTGCTCTCGAAAAAACGTCAGTTTTTAAAACTTTTATGCATTGATACATGTCCCCTGGGGCAGGACCAAGGTCCCCAAACACTTTTTTTGGCAATAACTTGAATATGAACCTTTAAAATGAGCACTTTTGATTTTTCACATTCGCGTCCTATAGATTAAATTGTGTTTTGCGCAAATAATTTTTTGCCTGTGTTCATGTTCTGATGCAAACTGACCCGGTGGGTTGTTCGACTCATCCCTAGTTGCTAGCATGCAGGTCACACAGTATTAGTGGTTGCTAGAATGCAGGTCACATAGTGCCATTGGTTGCTAGGACGCAGGTCACACAGTGTCATCGGTTGCTAGGATGGATGCAGGTCACACAGTGTCATCAGTTGCTAGGATGGATGCAGGTCACACAGTGTCATCAGTTGCTAGGATGGATGCAGGTCACACAGTGTCATCAGTTGTTAGGATGGATGCAGGTCACACAGTGTCATCAGTTGCTAGGATGGATGCAGGTCACACAGTGTCATCAGTTGTTAGGATGCAGGTCACACAGAATCATCGGTTGCTAGGATGACGGCCACACCGTGTTATTAGTTGTTAGGACACAGATGGCCAGGCTACACAGTATCATCAGTAGACAAGATGCTAGGGTGCAGGTCACACGGTGTCAATGGTTGCTAGGACTCGGGTCACAGTGTCATTGGTTGCTAGGATGCAGGTCACACAGTGCCATTGGTTGCTAGGACATAAGTCACACAGTGCCATTGGTTGCTAGGACATAAGTCACACACTGCCATTGGTTGCTAGGACACAAGTCACGCGGTGCCATCGGTTGCTAGGACATAAGTCACTCTGTGTTATTGGTTGCTAGGATGCAGGTCACACGGTGCCATTGGTTGCTAGGACATAAGTCACATGTTGTCATTGGTTAGGGATTGAATGTAGGGGGAAAGATATCACCGCTCCAGGAGTATTAGGCAGACTGGAAGTAAAATCCTTCTCGGTTCGGAGGCCGTAGGTGCTGGCAATTGCTGATAGGCAATGAACAAGAATAGATTCTGGACAGCCGCACTCTTGAATTAGCCTTGTTTATTTGGAAAAGTTCACATCAAGAATAAAAGTAACAGCAGACAAAAGAGAGCTCTATTTTGTCTGCTGTTACTTTTGATCTTATTGTGAACTTTTCCAAATAAACAAGGCTAATTCAAGAGTGCGGCTGTCCAGAATCTATGGTGTCATTGGTTGCTAGAAAATAAGTCACACAGTGTCATTGGTTGCTAGGATGCAGGTGACACAGTGCCATTGGTTGCTAGGACATAAGTCACAGTGTCATTGGTTGCTAGGACATAAGTCACACAGTGTCATTGGTTGCTAGGACATAAGTCACATGGTGTCATGGGTTGCTAGGATGCAGGTCACACAGTGCCATTGGTTGCTAGGATGCAGGTCACACAGTGCCATTGGTTGCTAGGACATAATTTACACAGTGTCATCGGTTGCTAGGACATAAGTCACTCTGTGTCATTGGTTGCTAGGACATAATTCACACAGTGCCATCGGTTGCTAGGACATAAATCACACAGTGCCATTGGTTGCTAGGACATAAGTCACAGTGTCATTGGTTGCTAGGACATAAGTCACATGGTGTCATGGGTTGCTAGGATGCAGGTCACACAGTGCCATTGGTTGCTAGGATGCAGGTCACACAGTGCCATTGGTTGCTAGGATGCAGGTCACACAGTGCCATTGGTTGCTAGGACATAATTTACACAGTGTCATCGGTTGCTAGGACATAAGTCACTCTGTGTCATTGGTTGCTAGGACATAATTCACACAGTGTCATTGGTTGCTAGGATGCAGGTCACACAGTGTCGTTGGTTGCTAGGATGCAGGTCACACAGTGCAATTGGTTGCTAGGATGCAGGTCACACAGTGCAATTGGTTGCTAGGACATAAATCACACAGTGCCATCGGTTGCTAGGACATAATTCACTCTGTCATTGGTTGCTAGGATGCAGGTCACACAGTGCCATTGGTTGCTAGGACATAAGTAACATGGTGTCATTGGTTGCTAGGGCATAATTCACACAGTGCAATTGGTTGCTAGGACATAAATTACACAGTGCCATCGGTTGCTAGGACATAAGTCACTCTGTCATTGGTTGCTAGGACATAAGTCACTCTGTGCCATTGGTTGCTAGGATGCAGGTCACACAGTGCCATTGGTTGCTAGGACATAAGTCACACAGTGTCATTGGTTGCTAGAACATAAATCACACAGTGCCATTGGTTGCTAGGACATAAATCACACAGTGCCATTGGTTGCTAGGATGCAGGTCACACAGTGTCATTGGTTGCTAGGATGCAGGTCACACAGTGCCGTTGGTTGCTAGGACATAAGTCACATGGTGTCATTGGTTGCTAGGATGCAGGTCACACAGCGTCATTGCCATTGGTTGCTAGGATACAGGCATCTGCAGCATTATAACAAATGACACTCTGGTATGGACTCTCCAGCCTCACTGCCGCCCTCTTGTGTCCTGATTGGGGCTGTGCTCCGTGTATTGGATGTACTATGGGGGGGTGGGGGGGCACACATACATACACGGCTATGAGAACAATGTATAGACGAGTATGAAGGGAAGACTGGAAACGTGTGTCTGCCGAGTGACCGGACACCGCCCCTCCTCCACACACCCATTGTCATTTCTTATATACAGAGACAGCGCAGTATTGTACGCGGAAGGGCAGGTGCCCACATCCAAGATGGCGGCGGCAACTCCTATACTAGCAGCGTCCTCCTCAGCTGAAAGGACAGATACAGGATGGCGCCCGCAATGCGATCACGTGACGTCATCTCTGAGCATTCCTGAGGAGAATTTTACGTTTGGGGCGGGGCTGAGGAAGTGGGCGTGTCCGGGCGGCGGAGTAGCAAGATGGCGATGTCGGGCAGAGTGTGGGGGAGGGTCGGGGCTGTGTCAGGGGCCCTGGCTGTCAGTCTGGGAACTTATAGAGTCCATGGTGAGACGGAGGGGAGAGTCCTGAGCCCGGAAGTCACCCCATTATGTATATATACACGGGGTGTGAGGGGTTATAGGAACTTCTTATATTATTCTGTGCACTGTGCCTTTAAAAAAATGGCTGCACACACATTTAAAGTGACAACACTGTGGAGGTGCTCCATATACCAAACAGTATTTGTGTTTACACCGAACTGGTGTCCCCATCAGAAGATTCCTCTTTTTTTGTTCCGGTGACAACTTACAGTGTTTGGATTTCCCATCACCTTTTATTCCGGTGACACCAAGTGACAGGGAGAGTGAATCAGCCGAGTGGGGACACGGTCTACGCGCACTACCTTTACTGCCAGACCCACCCTGCAACGTCCCGGTCATTGTCAGCCATAACGGGTCTATTGGGGGTCATTGTCAGCCATGACGGGTCTATTGGGGGTCATTGTCAGCCATGACGGGTCTATTGGGGGTCATTGTCAGCCATGACGGGTCTATTGGGGGTCATTGTCAGCCATGACGGGTCTATTGGGGGTCATTGTCAGCCATGACGGGTCTATTGGGGGTCATTGTCAGCCATGACGGGTCTATTGGGGGTCATTGTCAGCCATGACGGGTCTATTGGGGGTCATTCTTCCCGGTCATTGTCAGCCATGACAGGTCTATTGGGGGTCATTGTCAGCCATGACGGGTCTATTGGGGGTCATTCTTCCCGGTCATTGTCAGCCATGACAGGTCTATTGGGGGTCATTGTCAGCCATCATGGGTCTATTGGGGGTCATTCTTCCCGGCCATTGTCAGCCATGACAGGTCTATTGGGGGTCATTGTCAGCCATGACGGGTCTATTGGGGGTCATTCTTCCCGGTCATTGTCAGCCATGACAGGTCTATTGGGGGTCATTGTCAGCCATGACGGGTCTATTGGGGGTCATTCTTCCCGGTCATTGTCAGCCATGACAGGTCTATTGGGGGTCATTGTCAGCCATGACGGGTCTATTGGGGGTCATTCTTCCCGGTCATTGTCAGCCATGACAGGTCTATTGGGGGTCATTGTCAGCCATGACAGGTCTATTGGGGGTCATTGTCAGCCATGACGGGTCTATTGGGGGTCATTCTTCCCGGCCATTGTCAGCCATGACAGGTCTATTGGGGGTCATTCTTCCCAGCCATTATCAGCCATGATGGGTCTATTGGGGGTCATTGTCAGCCATAACAGGTCTATTGGGAGTCATTCTTCCTGGCCATTGTCAGCCATGACTCGTCTATTGGGGGTCATTGTCAGCCATGACGGGTCAATTGGGGGTCATTCTTCCCAGACATTGTCAGCCGTGACGGGTCTATTGGGAGTCATTGTCAGCCATGATGGGTCTATTGGGGGTCATTCTTCCCGACCATTGTCAGCCGTGATGGGTCTATTGGGGGTCATTTTTTCTGGCCATTGTCAGCCATGACGGGTCTATTAGAGGCCATTCTTCCCGGCCATTGTCAGCCATGATGGGTCTATTGGGGGTCATTGTCAGCCATTATGGGTCTATTGAAGAACATTCTTCCCAGTCATTGTCAGCCATGACTGGTCTATTGGGAGTCATTGTCAGCCATGACAGGTCTATTGGGGTCATTCTTCCCGGGTGTTGTCAGCCATGAGGGATCTATTGGGGGTCATTCTTCCTGGCCATTATCAGCCATGATGGGTCTATTGGGGGTCATTGTGAGCCATGACAGGTCTATTGACGGTCATTCTTCCCGGCTATTGTCAGCCATGATGGGTCTATTGGGGGTCATTGTCAGCCATAACGGGTCTATTGGGGGTCATTCTTTCTGGCCATTGTCAGCCATGACAGGCCTATTGGGGGTCATTCTTCCCGGCCATTGTCAGCCATGATGGGTCTATTAGGGGTCATTTCCAGCTATTACGGGTTTATTGACGGCCATTCTTCCCGGTCATTGTCAGCCACGACGGGTCTATTGGAAGTCATTCTCAGCCACGACGGGTCTATTGGAAGTCATTCTCAGCCACAACGGGTCTATTGGGGGTCATTTTTCCTGGCCATTGTCAGCCATGACGGGTCTGTTAGAGGCCATTCTTGCCGGTCATTGTCAGCCATGAAGGGTCTATTGGGGGTCTTCATCAGCCATGATGGGTCTGTTGGGGGTCATTGTTCCCAGCCATTGTTAGCCATGATGGGTCTATTGGGGGTCATTCTTCCCCGCCATTGTCAGCCATGATGGGTCTATTGGGGGTCATTCTTCCCGGTCATTGTCAGCCATGACGGGTCTATTGGGGATCATTCTTCCCTACCATTGTCAGCCATGATGGGTCTATTGGGGGTCATTCTTCCCTGCCATTGTCAGCCATGACGGGTCTATTGGGGGTCATTTTTCCCTATTCTTGTCAGCCATAACGGGTCTATTGGGGGTCTTTGTAAGCCATGACGGGTCTATTGGAGGCCATTCTTCCTGGCCATTGTCAGCCATGACGGGTCTATTGGGGGGTCATTCTTCCCCGCCATTGTCAGCCATAACGGGTCTATTGGGGGGTCATTTTTCCCTGTCATTGTCAGCCATAACGGGTCTATTGGGGGGTCATTTTTCCCTGTCATTGTCAGCCATGACAGGTCTATTGGAGGCCTTTTTCCTGGCCATTGTCAACCATGACGGGTCTATTGGGGGTCATTCTTCCCAGCCATTGTCAGCCATGACAGGTCTATTGGGGTCATTTTTCCCGGACGTTGTCAGCCTTGACGGGTTTATTGGGGGTCATTCTTCCCGGTTGTTGTCAGCCATGACAGGTCTATTGGGGTCATTCTTCCCGGGTGTTGTCAGCCATGAGGGGTCTATTGGGGGTCATTCTTCCTGGCCATTATCAGCCATGATGAGTCTATTGGGGGTCATTGTCAGCCATGACAGGTCTATTGGGGGTCATTCTTCCCGGCTATTGTCAGCCATGATGGGTCTATTGGGGGTCATTGTCAGCCATGACAGGTCTATTGGGGGTCATTCTTCCCGGCTATTGTCAGCCATGATGGGTCTATTGGGGGTCATTGTCAGCATAATGGGTCTATTGGGGGTCATTCTTCCTAGCCATGGTCAGCCATGATGAGTCTATTGGGGGTCATTGTCAGCCATGATGGGTCTATTGGGGGTCATTCTTCCCGGTCATTGTCAGCCATTACGGGTTTATTGACGGCCATTCTTCCCGGTAATTGTCAGCCACGACGGGTCTATTTGGAAGTCATTGTCAGCCATGACGGGTCTATTGGGGGTCATTTTTCCTGGCCATTGTCAGCCACGACGGGTCTATTAGAGGCCATTCTTGCCGGTCATTGTCAGTCATGAAGGGTCTATTGGGGGTCTTCATCAGCCATGATGGGTCTATTGGGGATCATTCTTCCCTGCCATTGTCAGCCATGAAGGGTCTATTAGGGGGTCATTTTTCCCTGTCCTTGTCAGCCATAACGGGTCTATTGGGGGTCATTGTCAGCCACGACAGGTCTATTGGAGGCCATTCTTCCTGACCATTGTCAGCCATGACGGGTCTATTTGGGGTCATTCTTCCCGGCCATTGTCAGCCAAAACGGGTCTATTGGGGGTCATTCTTCCCTGCCATTGTCAGCCATGATGGGTCTATTGGGGGTCATTTTTCCCTGTCCTTGTCAGCCATAAAGGGTCTATTGGGGGTCATTGTCAGCCACGACGGGTCTATTGGAGGCCATTCTTCCTGGCCATTGTCAGCCATGACGGGTCTATTGGGGGTCATTCTTCCCAGCCATTGTCAGCCAAGATGGGTTTATTGGGGTCATTTTTCCTGGACGTTGTCAGCCATGACGTGTCTATTGGGGGTCATTCTTCCTTGCCGTTGTTAGCCATGACAGGTCTATAGGTCTATTGGGGGGTCATTCTTCCTGACGTTGTCAGCCTTGACGGGTCTATTGGGGTCATTCTTCCCTGCCATTGTCAGCCATGACGGGTCTATTGGGGGTCATTTTTCCCTGTCCTTGTCATCCATATTGGGTCTATTGGGGGTCATTGTCAGCCACGACGGGTCTATTGGAGGCCATTCTTCCTGGCCATTGTCAGCCATGACGGGTCTATTGGGGGTCATTCTTCCCAGCCATTGTCAGCCAAGATGGGTCTATTGGGGTAATTTTTCCCGGAGGTTGTCAGCCATGACGTGTCTATTGGAGGTCATTCTTCCTTGCCATTGTCAGCCATGACAGGTCTATTGGGGTCATTTTTCCCGAACGTTGTCAGCCATGAGGGTTGGGGGTTCATTCTTCTTGGCCTACGCTTTCCTATTGTTTCTGTATCCAGGCTCTCTTATTCTTCCTGTACCTAGGGTCTCCTATTCTTTTTGTATCTGGACTCTTCTATTCTTCCCTTGCCTAGTCTCTCCTGTTCTTTCCATGTCAGTCTCTTAGAAAATGAAACTCTTTTCTAGATGTTATATACTGTATACACACACCAACATATCTCCACTCCTTCACTGCCCACCCGGTAACTTGTATTAGTTAATCATCTGAAGTTTATGTAATGTTGTGTCTCTTGCAGGATGCAGAAGCAGCAACCGGGATGAATACCTGAAAGAGGTGAGGCGTCCCCAATGCGGTTTTCATTTTGTAATACTGTCTGTAGAATTTTGGCAGAAATTAATTGAATGATTATAGTGTTACAAAACTTTAGTATTTGGCTCCCCCCCCCATCCCCTCCTCTGAGTCTTATACTCACCTGTCATACATCCAGAGAGATATCACCTCCCCTCCATCCCCTCCTCCGAGTTCTATACCAGTCTAGTAGATCCAACAAGCTAGTGATACTCAACCAGCCCCTCCTCCGAGTTTTATACTTTCTTCATTAGAACCCTGCAAGTGCAGCAGCTGATTGATAATGATAAATTCACTCCCATTCACATTCACTCAGCACATGGACACGGAGAAACAAACCGTTATTTCTTCAGAATAACAAGAAGTTTGGAATCAGCAACAAAGTTTGTTAAATTCCCTGCAATGTACATGGAGGGGGGTGGTTTAATGAGTCAACTACATGATAGCTGATTTCTGCTGTAATCTTTATATTTCTTATAACAATAGTGAAGAGGATTTCCTAATCATTTATACTTCTGTCTCCTTCCAGCTGTTTGTAACCGGGAACCAGTACCACTTCCTGCACAGCCTGGCCTTATTGGCTGTGCCGCACTGCAGGCGCCCTCTGCTGGTAGGTCAAGGACTAAGTTGCCATTAACCATTTGCCACCTGCCCGCAGTACTTGTACTGAGAGCGGGCGGGAGCTACAGGCACTGCAACATACTGGCACTTGGACACAGTGGATCATGGCGCCTGGGTACTTGCCCACAGCTATCACATAGTTCCTGGGCCAATCACAGTACCACTTACCATGTGATTAGCTTTAGCCAATCTCAGATCACAATAGTAAAGCACTCTGATGAGAGCATGCAAAAAAAGAAGAAAAAAGAAAAGAAATGTAAAAAAAAAGAAAAAATGTAAAATTAAATGAAAAGTTAATTATTATTTTTTTTTTACATGTTTTCATCAGTCAGTGTCCCTAATCACCACTGCATCAGTCATATGATGATGCTGTGCAGCACTAGTGACAGTATTTACTAAAAAAAAAGTCTTTTGTTGGGTATTTGTACTGTCCTGGCGTTTTCAGGTCTCAAGAAATTAGATCGGCTGTCAGTGCATTCAGGATTGACCATTTATCAGATATACAGTGCCTTGAAAAAGTATTCACACCCCTTGAAATTTTCCACATTTTGTCATGTTACAACCAAAAAAACGTAAATGTATTTTATTGGGATTTTATGTGATAGACCAACACAAAGTGGCACATAATTGTGAAGTGGAAGGAAAATGATAAATGATTTTCAACAGGTGAATATGTGAAAAGTGTGGGGTGCATTTGTATTCAGCCCCCTTTTCTCTGATACCCCTTACTAAAATGTAGTGGAACCAATTGCCTTCAGAAGTAATCTAATTAGTAAATAGAGTCCCCCTGTGTGTAATTTAATCTCAGAATGAATGCAGCTGTGCTGTGAAGCCCTCAGAGGTTTGTTAGATAACCTTAGTGAACAAACAGCATCATGAAGGCCAAGAAACACACCAGACAGGTCAAGGATAAAGTTGTGGAGAAGTTTAAAGCAGGGTTAGGTTATAAAAAAATATCCCAAGCTTTGAACATCTCACGGGGCACTGTTCAATCCATCATGGCACAACTGCAAACCTACCAAGACATGGCCTTCCACCTAAACTGACAGGCTGGGCAAGGAGAGCATTCATCAGAGAAGCAGCCAAGAGGTCCATGGTAACTCTGGAGGAGCTGCAGAGATCCACAGCTTAGGTGGGAGAATCTGTCCACAGGACAACTATTAGTCTGCACTCCACAAATCTGCCCTTTATGGAAAAGTGGCAAGAAGAAAGACATTGGTGAAAGAAAGACATAAGAAGTCTTGTTTACAGTTTGTGAGAAGCCATGTGGGGGACACAGCAAACACGTGGAAGAAGGTGCTCTGGGCAGATGAGACCAAAATTGAACTTTTTGGTCTAAACGCAAAACGCTATGTGTGGGGGAAAACTAATACTGCACATCACCCTGAACACACCATCCCCACTGTGAAACATGGTGGTGGCAGCATCATGTTGTGGGGATGCTTTTCTTCAGCAGGGACAGGGAAGCTGGTCAGAGTTGATAGGAAGATGGATGGAGCCAAATACAAGGCAATCTTAGAAGAAAACCTTTTAGAGTCTGCAAAAGACTTGAGACTGGGGCGGAGGTTCACCTTCCAGCAGGACAACCACCCTAAACATACAGCCGAGCTACAATGGAATGGTTTAGATCAAAGCATATTCATGTGTTAGAATGACCCAGTCAAAGTCCAGACCTAAATCCTATTGAGAATCTGTAGCAAGACTTGAAAATTTGCTGTTCACAGACACTCTCCATCCAATCTGACAGAGCTTGAGATATTTTGCAAAGAAAAAGGGCAAAAATGTCCCTCTCTAGATGTGCAAAGCTGGTAGAGACATCCCCAAAAAGACTTGCAGCTGTAATTGCAGAGAAAGGAGGTTTCTTCAAAGTATTTTTACATATTTATTTGTAAAAAAATGTTGAAAACCATTGAACAAAAAGCAGGACCCACCTCCCCTGGTTGTAGACAAAGTGCTGCTAGCCCAATAAAATATATGGAATGAGACTAAATACTCCCAGGGGCCTATATATGCAGCTTTCAAGTAATAAAATACTTGTTTTGTATAAAAAATATTATATTATTTTATTTTAAATTTATATAAAAAATCGTCATCAAATAAAGAGCAATATCATATAACGAAAAAAAGGAGAAGGGGAGATACATAAACAAAGAGGAACAACAACAAGAGCTCTGGTGTACACACATTTTTGCATAATGGATGTCCAATACGACATTGACAAAAGGCAATACACAAACAATATATCTGTGGATGCTGCTGTTAAGGATAACCCCCAACGTGTTTCAATCTTAATATTCTATTCAATCTTCTTCAGGGGGATATGAACATCTATAACATATTATTACATAGTATTAGTATTCATCATAATAATCATTTAGAGAAGACCTGTATATACAGGAATCCAGGGTACCAAAAGGTCCTACCTTTTGATAAAAAGGGTGTTTATGGCCAAATGTTGAAAAAAAAAATTCTGCTCCATTTCTTTGGTGAAAAGAAATGGTAATAATATACTTAAATTATATTATTTTCACCAAAGAAATGGAGCAGAATTTTTTTTTTTTTTTTTCAAAATTGTCATTACCATTTAATTTTTTGTATATATCACAAAAAAATAAAAACCCCAGAGGTGATTAAATACCAACAAAAGAAAGTTCTATTAGTGTGAAAAAAATGATATAAATTTTAATTTGTGTACAGCGTTGCATGACCGCGAAATTACCAGTTAAAGTAGCAAAAAATGGCCTGGTCATGAGGAGGGGGGGGGGGTGGTTGGGGAAATCTTCCATAGGTCAACTGGTTAAATTATTTAAAGGGATATTCCGCTCAGAACTGATATTCCAGTGTTTGGAACTCCCCACCTTATACCCGTCTGTGATCTCCTCTCACCCCTGGAACTCCCCATCCCTCTGTATTAGTATTTGGTGTATGTACAGTGTTTGTGTATTCTATGCAGTGACTCTGAAT
This sequence comes from Lithobates clamitans, assembly GCA_037952925.1. Classification (NCBI taxonomy): domain Eukaryota; kingdom Metazoa; phylum Chordata; class Amphibia; order Anura; family Ranidae; genus Lithobates; species Lithobates clamitans. The sequence continues at coordinate 1,425,723 of JBBGZY010002045.1, read as the reverse complement.
GCTTTGTGTGTGTTTGACCCCCTCCCAGGCGGGATCTCTGCTGACATCGGGGATTGTTCTGTTCTGTGGGACGTTCTATTACCATGCCATGACTGGGAACTCCACTCTTACCAAGGCTGCACCTTTGGGAGGCACTCTTCTCATACTGGGCTGGGCGGCCATGGCCCTCTAACAAGTCTGACCGATCCTTCTCCCCCCCCCTTTAACCTAGACCAGGCCTTTGCTTTGCAGAAGTTCCCCAGGATGATATAGGGAGTGAAAAGGCTCTCAGGTGGATACCGTAGGTTCCATGGCTCCGTGAACAGTGCATCAGCAATCAGCCCAAAAAGACATTGAGAATGTCATATGTGACGAAACGCGTATGAGGAGGTAACGTGCTGACATCACTACGCCCCCAGGCAGAATCTCCCCCCCCCGACCTCGTACATTATATATATTATCCCGCTACGAATTCCAAATCACATGTTTATATCCTGTATATTATGTGGAATAATTTGTGAAATATATTTTATTATAAATCTGTTTTTGCCTGAACAGCTTTTGACACGGAATGTTATGTTTTACTTCATCTACACTGTTATGCAAACGTTTTAGGCAGGTGCGATGATAATGCTGTAAATGAAGAATGCTTTTTAGGAATAGAAATGTTAATAGTTTATTTTTATCAATTACCAAAATGGAAAGTAAATGAAGAGAAGAGAAATCCAAATCAACATTTGGGGTAACTGACCGCCCTTTGCCTTCAAACCAGCGTCAGTTATTCTAGGTAGACCTGCACACAGCTTTTGAAGGAACTCGGCAGGTAGGTTGTTCCAAACATCTTGGAGAAGTAAGCACAGGTCTTCTGTGGATGTCGGCTTCCTCAAATCTTTCTGCCTCTTCATGTCATCCGAGACAGACCCTATGAATGGTGAGATCAGGGCTCTGTGGGGGCCAAACCATCACTTCCAGGACTCCTTGTTCTTTACACTGAAGATAATAATGCTAAAGATTTTAATTTATGTTTCGTAATGCTACCTCGTCAGGAAGCGACTGTACGTCGAGGCGCATTCCGGTCACGTCACTTCCGGGTCCGAGCTTCAGTGGCAGGGAAACGCACTCCGATCCCACAGCGTGTGCTCCCACCAACATTCATGCGGGTCATCCCTAGTGCCGGGACAAGGCACTACTAAATGTAAGCAGGCATTTGTATGATTTTACAAGATTTAAAATATAACAGTATTACGCTATTGGTTTCCCTCTTGTCTTCCATCCCTTATGGGCAATCGTGTTGGAGAGGAGAGTACAGTCCAGAAGTTCCCTGATTCATCCCCAGTCTACTTGCTCCTGAATTCCAATTGTTGATTGAGTTGATCCCCTTTTTAATGCATGCCAATATTCTGTTTGCTTTGTTAGCAGCAGCTTGGCATTGCATGCCATTGCTGAGCCTATCATCTACTAGGACCCCCAGGTCCTTTTCCATCCTAGATTCCCCAAGAGGTTCTCCCCCCAGTGTATTAATTGCATTCGTGTTTTTGCCACCCAAATGCATTATTTTACATCTTTCTACATTGAACCTCATTTGTCATTTAATTGCCCACCCCATTCATTTGTTCAGATCTTTTTGCAAGGTTTCCACATCCTGCAGAGAAGTTATTGCCCTGCTTAGCTTAGTATCGTCTGCAAATACAGAGATTGAACTGTTTATCCCATCCTCCAGGTGGTTTATGAACAAATTAAACAGGATTGGTCCCAGCACAGAACCCTGGGGAACCCCACTACCCACCCCTGACCATTCTGAGTACTCCCCATTTATCACCACCCTCTGAACTCGCCCTTGTAGCCAGTTTTCAATCCATATACTCACCCTATGGTCCATGCCAACGGAGCTACTTTGTACAGTAAACATTTATGGGGAACTGTGTCAAATGCTTTTGCAAAATCCAGATACACCACGTCTACGGGCCTTCCTTTATCTAGATGGCAACTCACCTCCTCATAGAAGGTTAATAGATTGGTTTGGCAAGAACGATTCTTCATGAATCCATGCTGATTACTGCTAATGATATCATTCTTATTACTAAAATCTTGTATATTGTCCCTTATCATCCCCTCCAAGAGCTTGCATACTATTGATGTCAGGATAACTGGTCTGTAGTTCCCAGGGATGTATTTTGGGCCCTTTTTAGATATTGGTGTTACATTGGCTTTTCCCCAATCAGCTGGTACCATTCCAGTCAGTAGTCTGTCAGTAAAAATTAGGAACAATGGTCTGGCAATTACTTGACTGAGTTCCCTAAGTACCCTCGGGTGCAAGCCATCTGGTCCCGGTGATTTATTAATGTTACCTTTCCCAAGTCTAATTTTAATTCTGTCCTCTGTTAACCATGGAGGTGCTTCCTGTGTTGTGTCATGAGGATAAACACTGCAGTTTTTGTTACTGCAGTGCAAATCATTGTCATATTTCCTCGGAAAAGAAATGGCTTTAATACAACCATCTTTGCCCAGGGCTCAAAAACAACCACTCATCTTCTCCTACTCCTGTTTCTCTACCTGAGTCAGAGCTCGACATGTCTGCCCTGGACGAGGCAGACACAGAAGGGAATGAGGAGGATATACAGTGCATCCGGAAAGTATTCACAGTGCTTCACTTTTTCCACATTTTGTTACAGCCATATTCCAAAATAGATTAAATTCATTATTTGCCTCAACTTCTACAAACAATCCCCCATAATGACAACGTGAAAGAAGTTTGTTTGAAATCTTTGTATTAAAAAATAAAAAAATCCCATGAACATAGCCTTTGCTCAATACTTTGGTGAAGCACCTTTGGCACCAATTATAGCCTCAAGTCTTTTTGAGTATGATGCTACAAGCTTGGCACACTTATTTTTGGTCAGTTTCTCCCATTCTTCTTTGCAGGACCTCTCAAGCTCCATCAGGTTGGATGGGGAGTGTCGGTGCACAGCCATTTTCAGATCTCTCCAGAGATGTTTAATCAGGTTCAAGTCTGAGCTCTGGCTTTGGTCACTCAAGGACATTCACAGAGTTGTCCCGTAGCCACTCCTTTGTTATCTTGATTGTGTGCTTAGGGTCGTTGTCCTGTTGGATGATGAATCTTCGCCCCAGTCTGAGGTCCAGAGCGCTCTGGAGCAGGTTTTCATCAAGGATGTCTCTGTACATTGCTGCATTCATCTTTCCCACGATCCTGACTAGTCTCCCAGTTCCTGCCACTAAAAAACATCCCCACAGCATGATGCTGCCACCACCATGCTTCACTGTGGGATGGTATTGGCCAGGTGATGAGCGGTGCCTGGTTTCCTCCAGACATGGCGCTTGCCATTGAGGCAAAAGAATTCAATCTTTGTTTCATCAGACCAGAACATTTTGTTTCTCATGGTCTGAGAGTCCTTCAGGTGCCTTTTGGCAAACTCCAGGTGGAATGTCATGTGCCTTCCGTCTGGCCACTCTACCATACAGGCCTGATTGGTGGAGTGCTGCAGAAATGGTTGTTGTACTGGAAGGTTCGCCTCTCTCCACAGAGAAATGCTGTATCTATAACAGAGTGACCATCGGGTTCTTGGTCACCTCCCTAACTAAGGCCCTTGTCCCCCGATTGCTCAGTTTGACCAGGCAGCCTGCTCAAGGAAGAGTCCGGATGGTTCCAAATTTCTTTCATTTACAAATGATGGAGGCCACTGTGCTCATTGGGACCTTCATTGCTGCAGAAATGGTTCTTTACTTTTCCCCAGATCTGTGACTCTATACAATCCTGTCTCGGAGGTCTACAGACAATTCCTTGGACCTTATGGCTTGGTTTGTGCTCTGACATACACTGTTAACTATGGGACCTTATATAGACAGATGTGTGCCTTTCCAAATCATGTCCAATCAACTGAATTTACCACAGGTAGACTTCAATCAAGTTGTAGAAACATCTCAATGATGATCAGTGGAAACAGGATGCACCTGAGCTCAATTTTGAGTGTCATGGCAAAGGCTGTGAATACTTATGTACATGGGATTTTTTTCATTTTTAATAAATTTGAAAAAATTTCAGACAAACTTCTTTGACGTTGTCATTATGGGGTATTGTTTGTAGAATTTTGAGGAAAATTAATTTAATCCATTTTGGAATAAGGCTGTAACATAACAAAATGTGGAAAAAGTGAAGCACTGTGGATACTTTCCAGATGCACTGTAGAGGAGGAAGCTACAGAAGATTTTTTTCTTCCCCAAACTGCCATATAATGGAAGTGGGAGCTTCACACAATATGCTTGCTAATGTGGCCATGAGCTTTACCACTATCATCAAAAGCCTTGGCATTGTGCACTTTGATTCTCCTCTATCTCACCATGTTCCTTTGGGTACAATGATTCCAGGAAAGCTCTCAAAAACATTCCCCATTCACAAACAAACATAAGGGGCAACCTATGACGATTAGATTACTCCAGAAAGGATTTTTACTCCTCTCAAAATCCTTGATAAACTCTATTCAGTGTAAAAAGAGTTCACTCAAAATCAGTATGTTCCTGTAGTTGATCCTGTCATCAGTCCTAACAAACATATCGCTGTACCTATTGAAGATGTTCATTTATTCAAAAATTCTGAAGATTGAAAGATTGAGATGCTCTGAAAGCCCTCTCTTTACTTTGGCAGGCCCAGCCCTGCAACCAGCTCTCGCTGCAATTTCAGTATGTCAAACTACAGCTAACTGGACTAAGGCAGTGAACAACCAACATGATCCTGTGTTCCAGGATGTTGCTTTAATAGAACAGTTTCAGCCCAAACCTTCTGTTTTGCATTTTTGTGTGGATGCCCTAGAACCGTGGTCTCCAAACTTCTGTCCGGGGGCCACATGTGGCCCTTTCTTTGCTCTTATCCGGCACTGGGGGCACTGTTTTATCCACTGATTTCAGCAATGGGGCATAATTCATCCCACTGTAACCAACAATGGGGCACAATTTATCCCAATTACACCAACAATAGGGCTCAATGACACCAGTGATGGGGCACAATTCCTCCCACGAAGGGGCATTATTTTTTCCCACTGATGTTGGAACCTTTTCTACTATCAATGGCCACAGTCCGGCCCCCCTGTCTAAAGGACAGTAAACTGGCACTTTGTTTAGAAAGTATGGAGACCCCTGCTCTAGAACATCTCATGAGATAAATTTCTAGAATGGCCTAAATCGTGTGCAGAATCTTGTGGCTAAAAGCCTGGACAGCTGAAGCTGCCTGTAAGAGATGCCTCACATGTATGCCTTTTCAAGGAAAATGTCTGTCTGGGGAGGCACTTGACAAATTCATAAAAAAATATTACAGGAGGGAATGTTTTACTTTCACAGTAGAAGATTTCAACCCCCCCTTTTCAGGTCCCTTTACTTCCGCAAAACTCAGAGCACCTAATTGTTCCAACCAGACTTCAACTTTTAGTCCTAAGTTCAGCTCTTCTCTTTGGTACAAGACTTGGGTCTCAAAGCCCAGCATGTCTACAACAAATACCTCTTCCCAATGAAGTGGCACCTTCACTCCTAAGAGGGAGGGGACATCTGTTACAGTTTGCTTCTCTGGGTCAGACATCCAAGACCAGTGAGTTTGATTGGTGGAATCAAAGGGGTACAAACTACTCTACTTCCTCACATTATTCTCTCAGATCAACCAAAGACTGTTCAAGGACAGATTTGCAAATTTGCCCCCAACCATTTTTTGTCCCATGGAGTAGTTGTGCCAGCATCCCCACAAGAAAGGTTCAAAATATTTTATTCAAACCTGTTCATAGTGCCAAAGCCCAATGGAGGTATTCACTCTATTTTGGACTTAAAATTCCTCAGCAAATACCTTCAGATTCCAAAATTTTGTATGGAATCTACAAGGTTGGTAATTGCCTCACTGAGACAAGGGAAAGGCAGGGCATTCATAGGCCTCCAAGATACCTTTTTGAATATTCCCATATATCCACTTTGCAGTGCCAGACAATCATTTCCAGTTTGCCACACTGCTGTTTGGCCTATCCTTTGCTCCCAGAGCATTCACAAGTATTCCAGCACCTCCTCTTGCCCTCCTCAGAACTCAAGGCATTCAGGTCACAGATTATCTAGATGACCTTCTGCCGAAGGACTTGTGTCCCTCCCAGCTGTTGGCAAATATCCGCAGGTTAATTCAGATGATCTAGACTTTTAGTTGGATGATCAGTTTTCAAAAATTTGCTCTCCAGCCTTCCCCTCACCTGGAATACTTAGGTCTGGACACATCCCAAACAAAGATCTTTTTCCTTCCAGAAAACACAATTCTTTATTTCAGAGCCTACGCTAGAGAATTGAGGTCAAAGAGACATCCCACGTCGAGTTTCTCCATGGCAGTTCTAGGTCCCATGGTAACCTCCTTCATGACTCATGAACTATTAACCCAATTTCATTCAAATCCTTTCCAACAAAACGTATTGTCTACTTGGAACAAGCGTGCTCCTTCTCTCAACCTACCCATTCTCCTGTCCAGCCAAGCAAGGAATTGTCTAACCTGGTGGATCTCCAGCCCAGCTCTAACAATAGGGAAACCCTTCCTTCCTTATCACTGGAAACTGGAGGAGTGTTCCAGTCCCTCATTGTCCAGGGAACATGGTCACCTCTGGAAGCCAAGCTCCCTATTAGCATCCCAGTGCTCAAAACAATATAAATGGCTCTGCAACACTGGACTCCCTTCTGCAAGAATACCCAATCAAGGTGCAGTCAGACAATGCAACAGCTGTGGCTCACATCAACCATCAAGGGGGCACCAGGGATCATGCAACCCCCGAAGAAATCAGACCAGATAATCTCATGGATGGAAAGCTACTGTCCTTCTGTCCACATCCCAGGAGTGCACAACTGGAAAACGGACAACCTCAGCCCGAAAGACCAGAATATGTGTTATCAGTTTCCAGTGATAAGGAAGGAAAGACTTCCCTATTGTTAGAGCTGGACTTGAGATTCACCAAGTTAGATTGCCTCTAGCGTTGGCCTTGGATGCCTTGATAATTACTTGGTCTTAGCTTAGCCTATTCTACACATTCCATCCATTTTGAAGGCTGCCTTGCTGAACAAGATAGAGCAGAGAGGAAAAAGATGATTCTCGTTGCACTAAAACTGGCCCAGAAAAACCTATTACACAGACAAACTCAGACATCTATCTTCCCAAATGGGCCAGATCTGCTACCTCAGGACCTGTTTCATCCTGCTGTCAGTCTTTGGCTTAATGGCATTGGTGATGAAGCCCAGTTCTTAAAAGATAGAGGGTTCTCTGAGTCTGTTATTCTTACCTTGCTAAAAACAAGGAAAGCCACTTCCAGAATGATCTATTATACCTAGAAAACCTTCTTTGCCTGATGTGAACATAGGTATCTCAGTCTCAGAGATCACTCTGTGCCTCACATTTTGGCCTTCCTACAATCAGGTCTTGACAAGAACTTGGCCTTAATCACTCTGAAAGGACAGGTCTTGGCCTTGTCCATTCTCTTAAAGAAAGACCCTGGTATTGCTGGCCCTTGTAAAAACTTTTGTTCTAGGGGTATCTCAAATTACACCTCAGTTTCAGCACCCTGTGCTTCCTTGTAATCTCAACTTGGTTCTCTCTGCCCTGCAGAAAGCACTCTTTGAACTCTTCAGGGATATTCCCTTATGCCTCGTTTCCACTGAGCGGATCGGTTCGGTACGGTACGCTATTTTGGGTGTTTCCATTATGAAAGCGGCCCATACAACCGAACCGAACCGTTCCATTCAGGGTCCTGCTTCAGATGTGGGGCCATAGAAAATGGAACGGTTCGGTTAGGGCGGAGCTACGATACATTCCACTGATTGGTGGACGTGTGACGCCATGCTAGGCATTTTTTCTAAACCCACGTATGGCCCCTGTCGGTCCGACTTGCAGTGGAAACGCTCGCCTGAATAGGCTGGACCATTCTAGACCTTCCAAACCGATCCGATCTGCTCAGTGGAAACGAGGCATTTGATGACCTCCTTTTTTTTTGGCTGCTTTTACCTCTGTCAGACATGTCCGAGTTGGCAGCTCTATCCTGTAAGGAGCCATTTCTCATACTTCACAAAGACAAGGTTGTCTTACGGCCAAGACCATCCTTCCTTGACAAGGTTGTATCAGTCTTCTCCATCAATGGGATAATAGTCCTATTCTCAGGACCTTGCATGTGGCACCCTGCTTTCGAACCCATCATGCCGAAAAGGATAAGAAATCTGTTCACTAGAGCTTACGCTCCCGAGGAGAAATCTCCCCCTGGACTTTTACATGTCCATTCCAGCAGATCATTGAAAGTTTCCTGGACATTTCAGCACCAGGCTTCAATAGCTCACCTGGTCCTCTGTTAATACTTTCCCAAAGTTCTACCAGGTGGATGTTCAATCCTCTGCTGATGCAACAGCATTTGAGTCATGGGTCTGTTGACCGTTGTTGTTGTACTTATTCATTGCTTGGGGATGTCCATGGATCTATGAATGTTTGCCTGTGTCTTGTAATGAAAAGAATTTAAAAAACGTACCTGTAAAATCTTTATCTTGGAGTACGGGACACAGGCCACTCTCCCTTCCATTCCTTGGTTACTCTGTATTGCTTGCTACAAAACAGCAGACTCACAGAGTGGGGTAGGGTTATAGGGGAGGCGCCCAGTGGGTGTGCCCTCAAAAGCTTGCTAGTGTGCAGTCACCTGAAGGTGCGAGCCTATAACCCAGGGTCTATGAACACTCTGTCTGTGTCCTTTACTGTAATCAAAAATATGGAATTTACAGGTATGTCAAAATTCCTCTTTTTTGGCTTCTCCTTCTCAGTTTTGGACATTACCTTTTATGTTCTTCAATTGGCTAGTTTTCATGCTGAAAAAGAGTGTGGTTCCTCTCCCTCTTCCCCTATCCCTCTCCATTTAACAACTGAACTTTTAATTCTTCCATCGGCTCATCCCTTACAGGTATTACTTTTTGTACCTTCTTGTATAGTAACTGTACTGTCTAAAGAATACCATCATAATTCTCTGCATGTCAGGGCATTGGCACATGCGCTTTCATTCTTTCCTAAAGTTAGTTGTTATGATCTTATCTTTGTCTCAAATATTATCCCTCAGGCCCAGACTCGTTAATTGCGATCCCTCCCAACTGCATTCTTCCTCAGTGTCGGAGAATTTCACCATCATTTCCTCCTCTGCTGGGTACGATGGCATCTGTCGAACTGAAATGTTCCATCTGTCTGAACAATGATACATATCCTGTACAGCTGAGATGTGGACACTGTCTGAACTTCTGCCGGGTCTGTATTGATCGTGTGCTGGATACACAGGAAGGGTCTGGGGGATATTACTGTCCTGAATGCAGAGAGAGGTTTCAGGATCATCCTGCACTGCAGAGGAACACGAAATGTAACATAGTGGAGAATTTCCTGTCTTCTCAGCCAGATCAGGAGGAGTTTGGGGTCTTCTGTACTTACTGTGTGGACTATCCTGTACCTTCTGTTAGATCCTGTCTGCTCTGTGAGGTTTCTCTGTGTGATAAACACCTGAGAGTCCACAAAAAGTCCCCAGAACACATTTTAACTGATCCTACCTTGTCCATGGAGAGCAGGAAATGTTCTGTCCATAAGAAGATCCTGGAGTATTACTGCACTGAGGATGATACCTGTATCTGTGTGTCTTGTTTTATGATTGGCGGACATAAAGGACATGAGATGGCGTCACTGGATGAGGCTTCTCAGAAGAAGAAGGAGACACTGAGGAATGTTCTGCAGGAACTTCTGACAAAGAGAGAGGAGACGGAGGAAAGAGTCCAGAGTCTGCAGGAATACAGGAGGAAAGTAGAAGAAAAAGCAGCTGGTGAAACCGAGAGAGTCACTGACCTGTTTAGAGATCTTAGGAGACGTCTGGGAGACCTGGAGAAGAGAGTCCTGAGGGAGATCTCCGGGTGGACAGAGCGGGTCTCCATCTCCATCCGGGATCTGGAAATAAAGAAGGAGGAGCTGTCCAGGAAGATGCGTCACATTGAGGAGCTGTGTAACATGATGGATCCATTGACTGTTTTACAGGAATCAGACACAGGTGACTTGTGTGATGGAGATAATGAGGACAGAGAGAGACATGAGGAACTCCTCCATGATGGAGGGGGTCTGGATGTGGATGGGATATCACACACATTACACACAGGTTTAGCTGATATAATAACAGGGGTAAATGTAGACTTCTATATACAGGAAGCTGCAGACATATTAATGGATGTAAACACAGCTCATAATTCTTTACAAATCTTAGATGACAGGAAAACTGTATCCTGGTCAGATAGAAATCAGAATCGTCCAGAAACACCAGAGAGATTCCAGTTTTATCCTCAGGTGATAAGCAATCAGAGTTTCTCCTCAGGGCGACATTACTGGGAAGTGGATGTCGGGGGATCAGATAAATGGATAGTCGGGATGTGTTACCCCAGTATAGAAAGGAGAGGAAGACAGTCAGCGATTGGATGTAATAACAAGTCCTGGTGTTTGTACTGGGATGGTGGTCAGCGTAGGATGACACACAACATTAATAAGATCCCCTTGTCCACTAATATTTCCAGTAATAGAGTCTGGATAGATCTAGATTATAAGGCCGGGCGGATCTCCTTTTATGATCTGTGTGACCCAATCCGACACCTCCACACCTTCACCACCACCTTTACTGAGCCCCTCCATGCTGGGTTAGGTGTATGGAGAGGTTGGATAAAGATATGTGGGGGGAATCAGGAGATGGGAGAAATCTGCCAAGAGACTGGTGACATCACAGCAAGGATGTCTAGTGCCAAGAACCAAGAGCAAGCTGTTGCAGCAGACCCTACTGAGAAGGCAGAAGGTACTCAGCAAAATGTTACTAAGGAACTGAATCAAAGGGCTGCTGCATCACTAGCAATATTCCTAACTAGGATGGTCTTGAGCGATGGCCAGAGGTCATCCTCGAGACTTGAGCAGGACCCTACCATGCCATCTAGGGGGGGCACAGCTAAGACAGCCTCAGGGCAAAGGGTGACAAATAGGAAGAGAAATACTGTTGGGGCTACTGAGTTGGAGAAGGGGTTTTCTTACCCTTTGGGGGAAGAACCTGTAGTGAAAAATCGTAGCTCTGGCTGCCAGGCATCAGGAGGGAAACTAGAGCAGGTGCCTGCTGCAATGCCAGCAGTGGCTTCTATCAAGATGGTCCCTGAACCCCAGCCTGAGAAATTCCAGGAGGAGAAGGCTTCAAGGACCCCACTTTGCCATCCTGCTGCCCAGACTAAGGACATGGAGGAACACACGGAGGAGTCTGGCATGGAGGGACCCATTGGCCAGAAAACCAAGGGCAGCATAGAGGGAAAGGAGCAGAGCAGCACTCGAGAAAAGAGTGATGAGGAGACTGCAAGTCCTGCAGGAAAGCACCTAAAGAGGGAGTCTGCTGCATTAGAGAGAAGATTTTCAGAATACAGTTCCAGTGAAGGAGGAGTTCAGGGCCAGACAGAGTTGGCATATACTTCTGCCTCGGACCTGGTCAACATTGTGGGGTTCGGGTTCCCCGCTGGGAATTCAGACTTGCAGGATATCTTCACTGGAGGAACTTTAGACTCTGAAATCGACCCAGAGTAAGCCGTTGTGATGAGTCATTTTCAGGTTGCTTCTTAAATACAAAACTTGTAAAGAGCTCATTTAGAAGGGCTGCTCTGTTTTCATATCTTGGCACTCTGAACTTTGATCTGAGTTTGCTCCCAATAGAGAGATTCACTCTATTTGTACAGTTTATCATTGTCACTAAAATTGAAAGTAAAGGAAAATCCCAAATTATGAGTTGTCCCACAACAGTAATAGAGGAGAAATCTTCCAATTGGGACAGTTCTGGAGATAACCAGGGATTCCCTCACTTTGGATGGATTTCCTCTCACTTCCTGTTTTGGCCATGAGAGGAAGTAAAGGGAAATCTCCCCAATTGGATACATATGGCAGAAATAAACCTCTTACCAAAATGAAAATATAAAAAACTTTGCCTTTAGTTATACTTTATTCTTAAGCCATCTTACATGCTTAAAGTTAAAGTAGTATTTAACCCCACTCCCTTAGGTAGTATATTGCAGCTCCCCAATTATTAGATGCAGTAGCTTTATTTTTTTATTGTTTTTTTTTTCCCTTTTCATCTCCTTCCAAGTAAGTCTGTTAAATTTAGACTTCATTTACCAGGCCAAGCTATCTGGCAAAAGTGTCAGTTAGAGGGTTGGGACAATCCATTTAACACTGATAGGGGTGGTTACAATGGTCAGCTTTTATTCATTTATGTAAAGCCTTTATCCCAAAATAAAAGAAAAATATGTTTCATTAAAGGATAGGCTCACTTATAAAAATAATTAAAAAATAATTAAAAATATAATAATTTTATGTATATTTTATAATTTTTATCAGGTAAAGAAAATGTGCATTTTTTTCCTAGTAGACTGCAGAGCATTGCATTTGCGATCAGCAGGTGCAATGTCAGGCTCCTGCAGACATTCAGCACAACTGTCTGCCCGTACCTCCCGTATGGACAGACAGTTACTGAGGTGCAGGAAGAATCAGTGAAATATGAGGATGCTCACCTGTGTTTCAGCAGAGGTATGGAGGCCTCCCCTCAGCTGCCGGAACCAGGGACGTATGTACCGCAATGCACATAGGGCATTTGCCCTGGGCGGCGCTCCCAGGCAGAAGGGACACTATGAGCAGTGGCATCGCTATGGGGGTGCGGGCTGTACCTGGGTGACACCCACAAAAGGGGTGACACCAGGGGCGGCTGCGGTCTGACTGATCGGTGACAGGGGAGCAAAGTGGAAGCAGGAGGCGGTGGTGGCTGCAGCCTCCGATCCCGGAAGTAGCTCACTTAACAGTGCAGGTCGAAGTCCCGAGCTGTGATCGTGCCTTGCTACACACAGCTGGTTAAAACAACCCGGCGAGCTGCAGGAAGGGGAGAGTCTGGTGGGTTTTTTTTTACGAGGGGGGGTGGGAGAACCTCCTGGTAGTATGGGGGGATAGGGGAGTCTGTCTTTCTCTCTCACCCCCCTCTCTCTCACCCCCTTCCCTTTCTCTCACCCCACCTCTTCCCCCCCCTCGCTCTTCCTCCCTCCCTCTCTCTCACCCCCCTCTCTCACCACCCTCTCTCTCACCACCCTCTCTCTCACCACCCTCTCTCTCACCACCCTCTCTCTCACCACCTCTCTCACCACCCTCTCTCACACCTCTCTCTCACCCCACT
>JBBGZY010002045.1:70000-85000 GCA_037952925.1 Lithobates clamitans | reverse complement strand
CTAATATTAATGATGTTAACTGGATGTTATAATTGTCTCAAATAATTTAGCACTCCAAATTGTGTATACATATCAAATGATAGTAGTGACTAAATATGTTTGGCACCTGCTTGAAATAATTAGGGTGTCTGATTAGACTCTTTTATTAAAGAGATGTATTCACATTGAATTTGCTAGTCATGAGAAGCAAACTGTGTGTCATTGATGAACCCAAAAAAAGAAACTAAAACTATTGTCCTTTTTTTATACACAGGATGAGTCCATCCAGGAGGAATGTGGGGAAAGTGGCAGGCAGGAGGAGACCGGGCCCATGGACAGCCTGGAGGAGGCCGGATTCACCATCATCCTGGAGGAGGCTGGGCCCAGTGTCAGGCAGGAGGTGGCTGCTCCCAGTGAGGTGGCTGGGCCAAGTGAGGTGGCTGGGCCAAGTGAGGTGGCTGGGCCCAGTAGGAGCCTCACCCAATCCCAAGTGCCTCCCCTCCACCTTCCCAAAAAAAGGGCCAAGAAGGGGATGGTCACACAGGACGCGTCCCTGCGCCTCATGCAACAGGCCACCCGTTTTTTAACGAGCCCCCCCGAAGCGGAAGAAGCCTATGGCTGCTACTTAGCCAGCAGGCTTCTTCAGATGGATTGGGAGCAGCGCCTCATTTGTGAGCGCCTATTTGGGGAAACAATCCATAAGGGGCTGCAGGGCACGCTAACCAAAAACACCCAACTACATGAGGCAGCCCCCCCCCCTCCTCCTCCTCCTCCTCCTCCTCCTCCTGCCACAACTGAAACACCAGAGCCACAGCCTCAAAAGAAGGCTACAGGGAAGGCTACAGGGAAGGCTGCAGGGAAGGCTGCAGGGAAGGCTGCAGGGCAGCGTGGAGGAAAGGCTGCAGGGAAGAGAAGAAAGTGATGACCTGGGTTCAGTCTGGTCTGACAGAAGACGCAGGCTGTTGTAGGACCACAGTCTGGGGACATCTAGATCATCTGCTGGTGCTGTTGATCTCTGGGATTCTTGGACCAGATTGTGCTCCCTCTTATATGGACTCCTCAAGATCCCAATTTTCTTGTACACCGACTTTTTCCAGCGTTGACTTCCTCTTTATTTTATTTTGACCATGAATAAATGGATCTTTTTTGAGTTTAGCAAAAGACTTTTATGTGTTTTCTTTTAAATCATTGATTTTACACACAATGTTAAATTAACAAGGGACAACAATCTCATTGAGTTTTAAAAAAACACACCAAAAATACATTACTAATGTTAAGAATGTTCAAGTGGTAAGTCTTGAAAAAAAAATATATACATAAACAAAAACGGTGCTTTGGGTTAACTTTATCTAAAAATTAAAAAATAATCACTAGAAAAAAAATAAAAAAGAATAATGGGTTCTTTGTGGTAACTTTACAAACATAAAAAAAAAAAAAAAAAAAAGGGAAAAAGTATTATTAGTATGGAAACATTGTTTATAAAAAGCATACTATATCATTCATGAGATCAAAGAGAAAAAGAATTCAGAAATCAGTTTGGGAGAACTCTGATTATGAACAGCAAAACACCTTCGTTCTTTAGAGCATTCGTAAAGAAGAAATAAAATGCGCTGCATTCAACGATCACAGATTTTGCAGCGTGATGAATGTGCTACCTACAATACAAACACTAGTTTTACTAGACCGAGTGCTTCCGTTTAGTTTTTGCTTATGAGCATGCGTCGTTTTTTTGTCCGTAGGACTAGCATACAGACGAGCGGACTTCGGGGTCCGTCGTAGTTACGACGTAAAGATTTGAAGCATGTTTCAAATCTAAAGTACGTCGGATTTGAGGCTAAAAAAGTACGTTGAAAGTCCGAAGCAGCCCACACACGATCGGATTACCAGCCAGCTTTAGTCCGTCAGCGTCCGTTGGACTTTTGTAGACGAAAAGTCCGACCGTGTGTACGCGGCATTAGGGTGGTGGGGGCCCCTGGGCTTGAGTCACTTTTGGGCCCTACCCTCTATACATATGCACAGCTGTATAAAACAGAAATAGAAAAGGACAAGGTGCACCAGACTCAGTGCAGTATTAAAGAACTTCTGTTTAATTGGACAAGACAAAACAGCCAAATGGCTACTCACAAAAGTAGATAATATATAAGCGTATAAGTGGGGGATACTGTACTGGTATTCGTCCTGGGTCCACGATTAATAAAAGCAATAAAAATGGAAAAAATGATAATTACCGTATTTATCGGCGTATAACACGCACCCGAAGTTTAGGAGGGAATTTTAAGGAAAAAAACTTACATTTAAATGCCCATCAATGCAGCCTTATCAGTGTCCATCTGCAGCCTTGTCAGTGTCAGTGTAGCCTTGCCCTGTGTCATTTGCAGACTTGTCAGCGTAGCCTTGCTCCAGTGTCATTGCAGCCTTTCAGTTTAAAAATGGCGCCGCTGAGATACAGAGCCGGATGTCCTGTGTATCTCAGCGGCTTTTGGCGGCTCTAGGCGGCTTTCGGCGGCTTTCGGCCGCTCTCGGTAGCTCTCGCCGGCTTTCGGCCGCTCTCGGCGGCTTTTGGAATGGGCGGGGCCCCCTATTGGCCAGGGCCCATGGGCTTGAGCCCAGTCAAGCCCAATGGAAAGTCCGGCTCTGACTATAAACCAGTGTCGGCTGGTGCTCAAAATTTGGGGGGGGGAGGCAAACAAACTGAAAAATACTGAACCCCCCACCTCCATCAATTGCAGCCTCACTGTGCCCATCAAATGCAGCCATTGTGCCCATCATATGCAGCCACTTCTGCCCATCATATGCAGCCATTTGTGCCCATCATATGCAGCCATTTGTGCCCATCATATGCAGCCATTTGTGCCCGTCAAATGCAGCCACTTGTGCCCATCAAATGCAGCCACTTGTGCCCATCAAATACAGCCACTTGTACCCATCATATGAAAGCTACTTGTGCCCATTATATGCCGCCACTTGTGCCCATCATATGCTGCCACTTGTGCCCATCAAATGCAGCCACTTGTGCCCATCAAATGCAGCCGCTTGTGCCCATCAAATGCAGCCGCTTGTGCCCATCAAATGCAGCTGCTTGTGCCCATTAAATGTAGCCGCTTCTGCCCATCATATGCAGCCACTTGTGCCCATCAAATTCAGCCACTTGTGCCAATCAAATGCAGCCACTGTGCCCCATCATATGCAGCCATTTGTGCCAATCAAATGCAGCCATTTTTGCCCGTCAAATGCAGCCATTTGTGCCCGTCAAATGCAGCCATTTGTGCCCATCAAATGCAGCCACCTGTGCCAATCAAATGCAGTCACTTGTGCCCATCAAATGCAGCCACTTGTGCCCATCATATGCAGCCACTTGTGCCCATCATATGCAGCCGCTTGTGCCCATCATATGCAGCCGCTTGTGCCCATCAAATGCAGCCACTTATGCCCATCATATGCAACCACTTGTGTCCATCAAATGCAACCACTTGTGCCAATCAAATGCAGCCATTTTTGCCCGTCAAATGCAGCCATTTGTGCCCGTCAAATGCAGCCATTTTTGCCCGTCAAATGCAGCCACTTGTGCCCATCATATGCAGCCACTTGTGCCCATCAAATGCAGCCACTTGTGCCCATCATATGCAGCCACTTGTGCCCATCATATGCAGCTGCTTGTGCCCATCAAATGCAGCCACTTATGCCCATCATATGCAGCCATTTGTGTCCATCATATGCAACCACTTGTGCCAATCAAATGCAGCCATTTTTGCCCGTCAAATGCAGCCATTTGTGCCAGTCAAATGCAGCCATTTGTGCCCATCATATGCAGCCACTTGTGCCCATCAAATGCAGCCACTTGTGCTAATCACATGCAGCCACTTGTTCCCATCAAATGCAGCCACTTGTTCCCATCAAATGCAGCCACTTGTGCCCATCAAATGCAGCCACTTGTGCCCAGTATATGCAGCCACTTGTGCCAATCAAATGCAGCCACTTGTTCCCATCAAATGCAGCCACTTGTGCCCATAAAATGCAGCCACTTGTGCCCATCATATGCAGCCACTTGTGCCCATCATATGCAGCCACTTGTGCCCATCATATGCAGCCACTTATGCCCATCATATGCAGCCACTTATGCCTATCATATGCAGCCACTTGTGACCGTCAAATGCAGCCACTCAAGAGGGAGCACTGGCCGCCATTGCTATAAACCAGAGGCTCTGGATGGATATATATATATATATATATATATATATATATATATATATATATATATATATATATATATATATATATATATAAACTGTGTGTGTGTGTGTGTATGTGTGTGTATGTGTGTGTATGTATATATATATATATATATATATATATATATATATATATGTAGTATTCCTTCTGTGTAAATGGTTTTATTATATAATACTCCAATGTGTATAATAAGACTATATTTCTACTATAAACCAGAGGCTCTGGATGGACAGTTGGATAAATGGTTCTATATTTAGGATGTATCTGGTCTACAAACCAGAGGCTCTGGATGGACAGTTGGAAAAATGGCTCTATATTTAGATTGTATCCGGTCTATAAACCAGAGGCTCTGGATGGACAGTTGGATAAATGTCTCTATATTTAGGATGTGTCTGGTCTATAAACCAGAGGCTCTGGATGGACAGTTGGATAAATGGCTCTATATTTAGATTGTATCCGGTCTATAAACCAGAGGATCTGCATGGACAGTTGGATAAATGTCTCTTGATTTAGGATGTGTCTGGTCTATAAACCAGAGGCTTTGGGTGGACAGTTCAAAAATATTCGGATGAAATTAGTCATAATCTTCTCTTAGGTTTTGCAGTGGGAGCAGTGACATGCGATATCTTCTGTGATAAGAGGGTCATGCTGTGACTGTATCCCTGGAAGTCATATTGCCGGTGACGGATGATGATGGAGATGGGGCACACAGGTATCTCCTGAGCGATTCGACACCTGCCGCCCATGGCAATCCGTCTCCCTGCCTCAGTCAGCGCTGCCCCTGGGATACGACACAATGCACTCAGGTCACAGAGGGTTATTAGCTCCTAATTACCCCATTGTCACAGTGACAGGGGGTAACAGGACACCTGGCTCACCGGCGGGTCCCAGCGGAGGGAGAACAATAGCGCAGGATGTATATTCTATACTTCACACGCCGCACCCAGCAGCTCCTGTCTGTATTAGGGGGTCATGTCAAACCCCCAGCCATTGGGGGGGGGGGTGTACAGCTGAAGAGGTTAGAGATTTTTTAATAATGACTGACAATAGGTTCAACTTACAAAGCTAACACACCGGGATAAGGATACTTACTTTAAACAAAAGTGACCGTTATTTTCAGTGAAATGCAATGAGATTTGAGAATGACAGTCACAAGGCTAATCAAAGATACCCGACAAACACATAGAATTATATTAATAATTAGAATTATATTTCAGATGTAAAGATATCCACAGCTGGCAAATGGACTTGTTCTATAGGTAACAGCATAGATGGCGATAAGTGGCTCTTTGTTTGCTGAAGACTGTGAACTAGTTTTGGTGTAGTGGGTCAGGTGATGGGAATGGTTAAATAGGGACATTTTAGCATATAGCATTTTTACCAAGCCCATTATATAGGAGATGTTTTATGCTTTAGAAGAGACTGTTAGAGGCCACTGGCACGTGGAAAAAGATTGCTTGAAGCCACCCTTCATGCCAACCTGCTGCAGGACTGATCAAGCCTAATGATACTACAGCCTACTGATGTGAAGATACTATAGGTCATCAATGTTATGCAAGCTAAGGCTACCGTTGTGCTGCAAGAGACCACTAGAGGCTACAAATGTGCTGCAAAGGGATCACTAAAGGCTACAAATGTGCTGTATGAGACCTCTAGAGCCCAACAGTATGCTGCAAGAGACTACTAGAGGCTACAAATGTGCTGTATGAGACCTTTAGGCCAGGGGTAGGCAACCTGGGGCCCTCCAGCTGTTGCAAAACTACAAGTCCCATCATGCCTCTGGGAGTAGTTGTAATGACCAGCCTTGCAATGCCTCATGGGAAATGTAGTTCCACAACAGCTAGAGGTTGTCTACCCCTGCTCTAGAGGCTACTAATGTGCTGCAAGAGTCAAGACTACTAGAGGCTACAAATGTGCTGTATAAGATCACTAGAGACTACCAGTGTGCTGCAAAAGACTACAGATGTGCTGCAAGCGATCACTAAAGGCTACAAATGTGCTTTATGAGACCTCTACAGGCCAACAGTGTGCTGGTAGAGACTGTTAGAGGCTACCAGTGTGCTGCAAGAGATCACTAAAGGCTACAAATGTTTTGCAAGGGGTTACTAAAGGCTACAAATGTGCTGTATTAGACCTCTAGAGACCACCGGTGTGCTGCAAGAGACAACTAGAGGCTACAGATGTGCTGTATAGGACCTCTAGAGGCTACCAATGTGCTGCAAGAGACTATTAGAGGTTACAGATGTGCTTTATGAGACCTCTAGAGGCTACCAACGTGCTGCAAGAGACTACTAGTGGACACTGACATGATGAAAAAGCCAGTAGAGGCTACCTATGTACTACAAGAGACTGCTAGAGGTTACCAGCAATCTGCATGCGACTTATAGAAGCTACCAATTTTCTGCAAGTGACTGCTGGAGGCTACCAGTGTGCTGCAATAGGTTCCTAGAGGCTACCAATATGTTGTATGATACCTCTCAATGCTACAATGTGCTGCAAGAGACTACTAGAGGCTACTGACCTGTTGCAAAAGATTGCTAGAGGCTAATGACATGTTGCAAGAGGCTGCAAGAAACTACTTGAAGCCTCTGACACGATGAGAAAAACTGCTAGAGGCTACCTCCCAATGGGAAATAAATTTAAAAGAGCGAGCAAAAGTCCTGGATGGCTTAACGCCATTGTAAAAATGCATATAAAAGCAAAGGATAAGGCCTTCAAAAAATACAAGGTTGAGGGATCATCCTCAGCATTCAGACTTTATAAAGAATGCAATAAGAAATGTAAGGGTGCAATTAGGGTGGCTAAGATAGAACACGAAAGACACATAGCGGAGGAGAGCAAAAAAAATTCCAAGAAATTCTTTAACTATGTAAACAGTAAAAAAGGGAGGACAGACCATATTGGCCCCATAATGAATGAGGAAGGATATCTGGTTACAAAGAATGGGGAGATGGCGAAGGTATTGAATTTATTCTTCTCCTCAGTCTTCACGAGGGAATCGGGGGGCTTCAGTAACCAAAACTGCAGTGTTTATCCTCATGACACATCACAGGAAGCACCTCCATGGTTAACAGAGGACAGAATTAAAATTAGACTTGGGAAACTTAACATTAATAAATCACCGGGACCAGATTGCTTGCACCCGAGGGTACTTAGGGAACTCAGTCAAGTAATTGCCAGTCCATTGTTCCTAATTTTTACTGACAGTCTACTGACTGGAATGGTACCAGCTGATTGGAGAAAAGCCAATGTAGCACCAATATTTAAAAAGGGCCCAAATGCATCCCTGGAAATTACAGACCAGTTAGCCTAACATCAATAGTATGCAAGCTCTTGGAAGGGATGATAAGGGACTATATACAAGATTTTAGTAATGAGAACGGTATCATTAGCAGTAATCAGCATGAATTCATGAAGAATCGTTCTTGCCAAACCAAACTATTAACCTTCTATGAGGAGGTGAGTTGCCATCTAGATAAAGGAAGGCCCGTAGACGTGGTGTATCTGGATTTTTCAAAAGCATTTGACACAGTTCCTCATAAACTTTTACTGTACGAAATAAGGTCCGTTGGCATGGACCATAGGGTGAGCACATGGATTGAAAACTGGCTACAAGGGCGAGTTCAGAGGGTGGTGATAAATGGGGAGTACTAGGATAGGTCAGGGGTGGGTAGTGGGGTCCCCCAGGGTTCTGTGCTGGGACCAATCCTATTTAATTTGTTCATAAATGACCTGGAGGATGGGATAAACAGTTCAATCTCTGTATTTGCGGATACTAAGCTAATCAGGGCAATAACTTCTCCGCGGGACGTGGAAACCTTGCAAAAAGATCTGAACAAATTAATGGGGTGGGCAACTAGATGGCAAATGAGGTTCAATGTAGAAAAATGTAAAATAATGCATTTGGTTGTCAAAAATATGAATGCAATCTATACACTGGGGGGAGAACCTCTGGGGGAATCTAGGATGGAAAAGGACCTGGGGGTCCTAGTAGATGATAGGCTCAGCAATGGCATGCAATGCCAAGCTGCTGCTAACAAAGCAAACAGAATATTGGCATTAAAAGGGGATCAACTCCAGAGATAAAACAATAATTCTCCCACTCTACAAGACTCTGGTCCGGCCGCACCTGGAGTATGCTGTATATTGAAAATGATTCTCCTCCAGCAGGAAATTACCCGCTGGATACAGCGCAAAGGTTTCTTCCTGTGTAGCTCCCTCCGCTAGATAGGCTGTAGGTTAAATTGATTGTTTTTGTCTGGTCAGGGATTCCTAGTTGGGTGTTTGATTTCTCCCACCTGTTTCTGAAAGAAGCTTCCATATAAAGCAGGGAGATGCAGATGACCCGTATGAATATTTCTCATGCTCCAGCCAATCCCTTGAAGAAGGTGTCTAGAAGGTGACTGGGGAGAAGATAAATGTTTGGAAGGTCTTTCCAGAGTGTTCATTCCTCTTCAGTGAATGTTCCAATCTCCTAGGAGAGAGATTCTGAGATAGGAGATTGTAGTCTGGGTCCCAACAGGAGTTTGGTCGAGCGCCTGGAGAAGACTGCTAAAGGAGTTCTTGCTAGAGGCCACTGTTCTGAAATCCTGGTCTGGAGAAGGACATTTTATCTCCCACACTGAGGATCTACCTGTGTAGGCTGGGTGGCAGACAGCTCTTGGGACACTGTGAGTAAAACCTTGCTGGGGACTATTAGTTGTGCAAGTGCCAGAAGTGGCTAAATGGACTGCCGCTGTAGGGTCCTCCGGGGAGTAAGCGCTACAGCTGTCTTTCCCAATAAGCTGCAATATATGAAATTTTTATTCTTGAATTTAGATTTCTCTGAAAGTATAAAGGTTCCATTGCAGAGTTTCTGGATCAATCAGCGTAGCATTGAATCCATGGATCGCAGACCGATACATGTGGATGAGGATTGTTATAATAAACCAACGCTCAGATCTCCTCCTACGTGGTCTGTTTTATAATCGCCATGGTAAATGTTGGATTTACGTAAGACGACAGCTGCTGAGTCACACCCTTATTACAAGCTAGAATACACAGAATTATGAATGAAGCCTTTCAGATGAGAGGATTATAAAGTGATCACCATGCAGCCTTCCCGGAATCATTACAAGGCCATATTCATCAGCCACACAGGTTGCAATTTCCCAACCCGATTTTCTTGTGGTTTGGTTATGAGATGCATGGTGGTCACGTGCAACATGAAAGGGAAAGCATTGTCTCATCGAGAAAGCAGCTCCTTCAGTTTGAATGGACTTACAGCACACCATATGTACTAGCAAATGGACCTGACCTTCTTTTAAGGGAGTATTCATTCTCACACTGACCACCAATGGAAAAGAAGATTCGTACCTCCATTGACCATCAATGTACAGCTGCATTCCTCTTCCTACTGACCACCAATGTAAAGAAAGACTCTTCCTCCTATCATCCTTTAATGTAAGGGGGCATTCTTCTTCCTACTGATCAACAACATCAGGAGGAATTCTTTCTACTCACCACTGATGCAATGGGCACTCTTCCTCGCACAGACTACAGGCTTCTTTCCACTGACCACCAATGTAAAGGGCATTTTTCCTCCCACTGACTACCAATGTAAGAGGTATTCTTCCTCCTACTGATCACCAATATAAGGAGAAATCTCCCTTACAACAGGCCAACAATATAGGGGGCATTCTTCCTTCAACCACCCACCAATGTAAGGGGGAGTCTTCCTTCCATTATCCACCAATGTAAGGGGGGCATTCTTCCTTCTTCTGACCACCTATGTAAGGTGGAATCTTCCTCCCACTTCCCACCAATGTAAAGGGAATTTTTTCTCTGACTGACCACCAATTAAAAAGGGAAATTTGGCCTCTCCCTGGCCACTAATGTAAGGAGTAGGGATGAGCTTCGAGTTCGAGTCGAACTCATGTTCTACTCGAACATTGGCTGTTCGCAAGTTCGCCGAACAGCGAACAATTTGGGGTGTTCGCTGCAAATTCGAATGCCGCGGAACACCCTTTAAAAGTCTATGGGAGACATCAAAAGTGCTAATTTTAAAGGCTTATATGCAAGTTATTGTCATAAAAAGTGTTTGGGGACCCGGGTCCTGCCCCAGGGGACATGGATCAATGCAAAAAAAAGTTTTAAAAACGGACGTTTTTTCAGGAACAGTGATTTTATTAATGCTTAAAGTCAAACAATAAAAGTGTAATATCCCTTTAAATTTCGTACCTGGGGGGTGTCTATAGTATGCCTGTAAAGGGGCGCATGTTTCCTGTGTTTAGAACAGTCTGACAGCAAAATGACATTTGGAAGGAAAAAACTCATTTAAAACTACCCGCGGCTATTGCATTGCCGACAATACACATAGAAGTTCATTGATAAAAACGGCATGGGAATTCCCCACAGGGCAACCCCGAACCAAAATAAAAAAAAAAAAAAATGATGTGGGGGTCCCCCTAAATTCCATACAAGGCCCTTCAGGTCTGGTATGGATATTAAGGGGAACCCCAGCCAAAATTTAAAAAAAAAATTGACGTGGGGTTCCCCCTAAATTCCATACCAGACCCTTCAGGTCTGGTATGGATTTTAAGGGGAACCCCGCGCCAAAAAAAAAAAAAACCGGCGTGGGGTCCCCCCAAAAATCCATACCAGACCCTTATCCGAGCACGCAACCTGGCAGGCCGCAGGAAAAGAGGGGGGGACGAGAGTGCGGCCCCCCCCCCCTCCTGAACCGTACCAGGCCACATGCCCTCAACATTGGGAGGGTGCTTTGGGGTAGCCCCCCAAAACACCTTGTCCCCATGTTGATGAAGACAAGGGCCTCATCCCCACAACCCTGGCCGGTGGTTGTGGGGGTCTGCGGGCGGGGGGCTTATCGGAATCTGGAAGCCCCCTTTAACAAGGGGACCCCCAGATCCCGGCCCCCCCCCCTGTGTGAAATGGTAAGGGGGTACTTACCCCTACCATTTCACTAAAAAACTGTCAAAAATGTTAAAAATGACAAGAGACAGTTTTTGACAATTCCTTTATTTAAATGCTTCTTCTTTCTTCCTTCATCTTCTTCTTCTTCTGGTTCTTCTGGCTCTTCTGGTTCTTCCTCCGGCGTTCTCGTCCAGCATCTCCTCCGCGGCGTCTTCTATCTTCTTCTCCTCGGGCCGCTCCGCACCCATGGCATGGGGGGGGGGGCTCCCGCTCTTCTCTTCATCTTCTTCTCTTCTTCATCTTCTTCTTCATCTTCTTCTTCTTCTTCTCTTCTTCCTTCTTCTCTTCTTCATGTCTTCTCCGGGCCGCTCCGCAGCCATGCTGTGGCATGGAGGGAGGCTCCAGCTGTGTGACGGCGTCTCTTCGTCTGACGGTTCTTAAATAACGGGGGCGGGGCCATCCGGTGACCCCGCCCCCCTCTGACGCACGGTGACTTGAGGGACTTCCCTGTGACGTCACGGGGAATGCCACAGGGAAGTCCTGTCATGTCACCGTGCGTCAGAGGGGGGCGGGGTCACCGGGTGGCCCCGCCCCCCGTTATTTAAGAACCGTCAGACGAAGAGACGCCGTCACACAGCGGGAGCCTCCCTCCATGCCACAGCATGGCTGCGGAGCGGCCCGGAGAAGACATGAAGAAGAGAAGAAGGAAGAAGAGAAGAAGAAGAAGAAGATGAAGAAGAAGATGACGAAGAGAAGAAGATGAAGAGAAGAGCGGGAGCCTCCCCCCCCATGCCATGGGTGCGGAGCGGCCCGAGGAGAAGAAGATAGAAGACGCCGCGGAGAAGATGCTGGACGAGAACGCCAGAGGAAGAACCAGAAGAGCCAGAAGAACCAGAAGAAGAAGAAGATGAAGGAAGAAAGAAGAAGCATTTAAATAAAGGAATTGTCAAAAACTGTCTCTTGTCATTTTTAACATTTTTGACAGTTTTTTAGTGAAATGGTAGGGGTAAGTACCCCCTTACCATTTCACACAGGGGGGGGGCCGGGATCTGGGGGTCCCCTTGTTAAAGGGGGCTTCCAGATTCCGATAAGCCCCCCGCCCGCAGACCCCCACAACCACCGGCCAGGGTTGTGGGGATGAGGCCCTTGTCTTCATCAACATGGGGACAAGGTGTTTTGGGGGGCTACCCCAAAGCACCCTCCCAATGTTGAGGGCATGTGGCCTGGTACGGTTCAGGAGGGGGGGGGCCGCACTCTCGTCCCCCCCTCTTTTCCTGCGGCCTGCCAGGTTGCGTGCTCGGATAAGGGTCTGGTATGGATTTTTAGGGGGACCCCACGCCGTTTTTTTTTTTTTTTTGGCGCGGGGTTCCCCTTAAAATCCATACCAGACCTGAAGGGTCTGGTATGGAATTTAGGGGGAACCCCACGTCAATTTTTTTTTTTAAATTTTGGCTGGGGTTCCCCTTAATATCCATACCAGACCTGAAGGGCCTTGTATGGAATTTAGGGGGACTCCCACATCATTTTTTTTTTTTAATTTTGGTTCGGGGTTGCCCTGTGGGGAATTCCCATGCCGTTTTTATCAATGAACTTCTATGTGTATTGTCGGCAATGCAATAGCCGCGGTAGTTTTAAATGTGTTTTTTCCTTCAAAATGTCACTTTGCTGTCAGACTGTTCTAAACACGGGAAACATGCGCCCCTTTACAGGCATACTATAGACACCCCCCAGGTATGAAATTTAAAGGGATATTACACTTTTATTGTTTGACTTTAAGCATTATTAAAATCACTGCTCCTGAAAAAACGGCCGTTTTTAAAACTTTTTTTGCATTGATTCATGTCCCCTGGGGGAGGACCCGGGTCCCCAAACACTTTTATTGACAATAACTTGCATATTAGCCTTTAAAATTAGCACTTTTGATTATTCATGTTCGTGTCCCATAGACTTTAACGGCGTTCGCGTGTTCGAACAAATTTTTTTCCTGTTCGCATGTTCTGGTGCGAACCGAACAGGGGGGTGTTCGGCTCATCCCTAGTAAGGAGACATGCTTCTTTCCATTGCCCCCCAATGTAAGGGGGCATTCTTCCTCCCACTGACCACCAATTTAAGGGGGCATTTCCCCCCCCCCACTGACCACCAATGTTAGGGGGCATTCTTCCTCTCTCTGACCACCAATGTAAGGGATAATTCTTCCTCCAAAAAAAAAACACCAGTGAAAGGAGACCTTTTTCCCACCAACCACCAATGTAGGGAGGATTCTTCTTCCCATTGACCATCAATGTAAGATGACATTCTACTTCTCACTGACCACCAATACCAATGTAAGGGAACAGTCTTCCTCCCCCAGACAACCAATGTGAGGCATGCTTCCTTCCACTGACCAGCAATTCATCCTCGTATTGACCACCAATATGAGTGGACATCATTCCTCCGACTGACCACCAATATAAGGGACATCCTTCATCTAACTGCCTGCCAATGTAAAAGGACATTCTCCTCCCACTGACAACCAATGTAACAGGGCAACCTTCCTTTCACTGACCACCAATGTAAGGAGGATTTTCCTTCCACTGACCAATAGGGATGAGCCGAACACCCCCCGGTTTGGTTCGCAGCAGAACGTGCGAACAGGCAAAAAATGTGTTAGAACACGCAAACACCGTTAAAATCTATGGGACACGAACGTGAAAAATCAAAAGTGCTAATTTTAAAGGCTTATATGCAAGTTATTGCCATAAAAATGTTTGGGGACCTGGGTCCTGCCCCAGGGGACATGTATCAATGCAAAAAAACGTTTTTAAAATGACCATTTTTTCAGGAGCAGTGATTTTAATAATGCTTAAAGTGAAACAATAAAAATTAAATATTCCTTTAAATATCGTGCCTGGTAGGTGTCCTCAGTATGCGCATTTTTCCCGTGTTTAGAGCAATACCACAGCAAAATTACATTTCTAAATGTAAAAATGTAATTTAAAACTACTTGTGGCTGTAATGTATTGTCGGGTCCCAGCAATATAGAAATATAGATGAAAATCATTGAAAAAAACAGCATCCCCCCCCCCCCCCGAGTCCATTGCCAGGCCCTTTGGGTCTGGTATGGATATTAAGGGGAATCCCACACCCAAATAAAAAGAAAAATGGCGTGGGGGTCCCCAGGCCCCCAGGCACAATATACTCTGAACAGCAGTATATATACTATACGGCCTGCCCTATATACTCTGCAGAAAATTGGGCCTTAGGTGTTGATGGTACAAGAACACTGTAAGCCCTCACAGTTACTCTTGGTGAGCGCAGGAACGGGCCCTGCTGTGCAATACTATATCAAGAATTGTAATTACATGCCCCTGTTAAACAGGGGCAGAAAAACTGGGCCTTGGGTGGTGGTGCCACAACACTGTGACCCCTCACAGATACTCTTGTTGGGCGCAGGAATGGGGCCCTGCTGTAAAATATTAGATCAAAAATTTTAATTACATGCCCCTGTTAAACAGGGGCAGAAAAATTGGTCCTTGGGTGGTGGTGTTGGTGGTGACCTAAACCAAAAATATTGTTGGAAGCTAGCATCATCAAGATTGAGGAGAAATAGGATAGTCAGCATAGGCAGACTTCAAGGGATCCCACATCCATAGCAAATTCAATCCGTTACATCAGCATCAGGTGCTTGATAGCTGCTGATCCAAGACTGATCCCTTTTTATGAATGTGAGCCTATCAACGGAGTCTGTGGACAGGCACACTTTTTGATATGTTACAAAACCTCCAGCAGCACTGAATGTGCTTTCAGAAAGCACACTGGATGCAGGACAGGCCAGTAGCTCAATTGCATATTGAGCTAGTTCTGGCCAGTGGTCCATCCTCAAGACCTAGTAACCCAGTG
>JBBGZY010002045.1:0-65000 GCA_037952925.1 Lithobates clamitans | reverse complement strand
GCCACCAAAGTAAGGGGGAAATTTTTCTTCTAATGACCACAAATATAAGGGAGAACTCTCCCTCTCTTAACCCCCAATGTAGGGGGGCATTCACCCTTCCACTGACCACCAATGCAAAGGGGATTTTTTTCCTTCTACTGCCCACTAGGGGGATTATTACCTTTCACTGACCACTAATATAAGGGGTCATTCCTCCTCCCAGTGACCCCCAATGTAAGAGAAAATGGTGGAATTCTTCTTTCCACTATCAATGCAATGGCATCCTTCACCTACAGGCCTTTCTATCTCTGATAATCTTGTGTTTCAGGCTCCATGGATTGGTTGAAGTAAGTGCACAACATTCCAGGTATATGACACATAGAGAAGTATGTAAGCCTCATAAAATAATAAACACATCAATGAAAACATGCCTCTGTAGTTCCCTCCATGGACTGTAAGCTCTTGTGCTCAGGTTGGCACGGATGAGAGGGACAGAGGGGATGAGCAGGCAGGTGCGGTGCCTAGATGTATAACATGTACAGAATCTATATAAACACAGGGCTCAGAGAAGGGGGCCACAGCAATTATAGGAATTACTCATTTCCTAGCTCCCTCCTTCCCCCACCCGCCTCTAACTGGTCCCACATGTGCCAGAGCTGATAACTAACGGGTTACACATGACCAGCGTTTGCCTGTGCCTGCAGTCACCACCACCTTAACCCCTTCACTGCTAGAGCTCTACCACCTTAACCCATGCACTGTCAGATACCTACAGTACCCGCCTAAACCCTGCTGTGCAAAGGCCTACCACCCCAACCGCTGCAATGCCGGTGATTCACCACCTTTACTCCTGCACTGCCAGATACCTACCCCCTTAAGCCCTGCCCTACAAAGGCCTACTACCTTAAATGCTGCATTGCCAGAGATCTATCTCCATTTACCCCTGCACTGCCAAGGACCCACCAGCTTAACCCTGTACAATGCCAGAGATTCACCTCCTTTACCCCTGCACTGCCAGATACCTGCCTTCCTAAACCCTACCTATAAAAGCCTTCCACCATAAAGGCTACAATGCTGGATATTTACCGCCTTTACTCCTGCACTGCCAATAACCTACCCCTTAAACCCTTACCGCAAAAGCCTTTCACCTTAAATGCCGCAATGCTGGAGATCTACTGCCTTTACCCCAGCACTGCCAAATACTTACCCCTTTAAACCCTACCACCTTAAAAATTTCAATATCAGAGATCTACCACCTTTACCCCTGCACTGTCAGGGACCTACCACCTTAACCCTGCCCTGTGATGGCCTACCACCTTAAATGCTGCAATGCCAGAGATCTACTGCCTTTACCCCTGCACTGGCAGATACCTACCCATTTAAACCTGTGCCCTGAGAAGGCCAACCACCTTAAATGCTGCAGAGCTGGAAATCTACCTCCTTTACCCCTGTATTGCAAGGGATCTGCTTCCTTAATCCTGCCCTGCAAAGACCTAACACCTTAAATACATAGTATTACATAGTAGGTGAGGTCGAAAAAAGACTCAAGTCCATCAAGTCCAACCTATGTGTGTGATTATATGTCAGTATTACATTGTATATCCCTGTATGTTGCGGTCGTTCAGGTGCTTATCTAATAGTTTTTTGAAACTATCGATGCCCCCCGCTGAGACCACCGCCTGTGGAAGGGAATTCCACATCCTTGCCGCTCTTACAGTAAAGAACCCTCTACGCAGTTTAAGGTTAAACCTCTTTTCTTCTCATTTTAATGAGTGGCCACGTGTCTTGTTAAACTTCCTTCCGCATGTAGCAGTGCCGGAGATCTACCGATTTACCACTGCACTCCCAGAGATCTACCCCTTTAAGCCTTGCCCTACAAAGGACTACCACCTTAAATGCTGTAATGCCAGAGTCCACTGACTTTAACCCTGCATTGTCAGATGCCTACCCCCTTAAACCCTACTTTTGCAAAGACCTACCACCTTAAATGCTGCAATGCCACAGATCTCCCGCTTTTACCCCTGCACTGCCAGATACCTACCTACTTAACCCCCGGGACTGCCTATGACCTACCATCTTGCACCTGCATTGAAAGAATTTTGCTACCTTAACTCATTCACACCTTATAATATTGCAAAAGCAACCCCTCAGACCCCACTGCTTTAACCCTTGGATTGCATACATTTTCCAAAATGAACCCTCTCTAATAAATATCACATACAATATGTATTCTACTACACATAATTGGGATGAATCGAGGAGGACACTGAAGAATGTGACACATGGGGAGATGGAGGGGCAGTGATGAATGTAACGCACAAAAGAAGAGATATGGGATATCAATTAATGATGAACGCTGAGAAGCCACCCATAGGTTATACAGAGCTTGCAATCTAATGCAGAAACAGGACAGTTTGGTTCTTGTCCCGGGACGGGCTTGTCTTCCAAACTCTGTGGTGATTGATGTTCACGGATTGTCACCTCTGAAGTTCGATATTCTGTACGAGTCTTGTCACCACACGCCGCAGACCCATCGAAAACTACAAACACCCCCGGCCTGAGTGATATTCTTCTCACAGAAAAGCTGCCAAGCTATGACAGAAATTTAAGCCGAGAACATTGACCTCCAACCTCCCGAGGCCTTCCCAGAATCCTTCCAAACCCTGATCAGTCTGGTGCGGCTGTTTCATAATTTCCATGAAAATTTTCCCAACCAAAGGGGTCACAGGATACAATGAAAGAATGTGTAAAAGTATGTAAAAGAATAACACGAACCAAGCCACTTACAAGGCGAGCTAATCTATAAATAATCACCAAATTAAACTGTTCGCAGGAGGAGAAAGTGCGGCGAGAAGGAGATTAGAAGAAAACCAACCTCCAAATACAGTATGCGAAGAAAGAGTTCTATTCACACGTGCCATACACACACTTTCAGGTAAAAGGAGAAGAGCAGGCTGCATGCTAATGTAATTATTGTGTCAGGCTGCTATGGTGTTCATCTATGTGTGCTAAGGGAACTAAGTTCAGAAGAGGTTTTCAAAAGGGACTGTTTCTTCTTTTATCCAAAAATGGGTTCAAAAAGGGTTCCAAAAATCCAAAAATGGGTCTGAGTTACCCTTTGTTTCTGCTCCCTACCCACCTCTAAGCACCGTCCTTTGGTTCTACCTTCTATCAGGGCTGGTGCTTGACTATTTCGCGCCCTAGACAAGACTAATGCCGCGTACACACGAGCGGACTTTACGTCAGACTTTGCCCGGCGGACGGGATTCCGTCGGACAATTCGATCGTGTGTGGGCTCCAGTGGACTTTGTTTTCTCAAAAGTTGGACGGACTTAGATTTGAAACATGTTTCAAATCTATCCGACGGACTCGAGTCCGGTCGAAAAGTCCGCTTGTCTGTATGCTAGTTCGACGGACAAAAAGCCACGCTAGGGCAGCTATTGGCTACTGGCTATGAACTTCCTTGTTTTAGTCCAGTCGTACGTCATCACGTACGAATTCAACGGACTTTGGTTGATTGTGTGTAGGCAAGTCCGTTTATTCAGAAAGTCCGTCGTAAAGTCCGTTGAAAAGTCAGCCGGGGAAAGTCTGCCGTAAAGTCCGCTCGTGTGTACGCGGCATAACACCCCCCCTCCCCGCCACCCGCCCGGTGGGGGTGACTAGAAGGTCAGAGTGGACTCACCGGGGCAGCAGAATTTCTCCTACGTCCGGAGACCTGAGACATGGTGCCCGCCTCTTCCGCCTCCCAAGCTGTCCTCTGACTCCCGGGCGGTAGTCTTGCCTAGGACGCGGGTGACTACAGGGTCAGAGCAGACTCACCGGGGCAGCAGAATTTCTCCTACGTCCGGAGACCTGAGACATGGTGCCCGCCTCCTCCCCCTCCCAAGCTGTCCTCTGACTCCTGGGCGGTAGTCTTGCCTAGGACGCGGGTGACTACAGGGTCAGAGCAGACTCACCGGGGCAACAGAATTTCTCCTACGTCCGGAGACCTGAGACATGGTGCCCGCCTCCTCTGCCTCCCAAGCTGTCCACCGACTCCTGGGCGGTAGTCTTACCTAGGACGCGGGTGACTACAGGGTCAGAGCAGACTCACCGGGGCAGCAGAATTTTCTTCTACACCGGAGACCTGAGACATGGTGCCCGCCTCCTCTGCCTCCCAAGCTGTCCACCGACTTCCGGGTGGTAGTCTTGCCTAGGACCCGATTGACTACAGGGTCAGAGTGGACTCACTGGGGCAGCAGAATTTCTCCTACACCAGAGACCTGAGACATGGTGCCCGCCTCCTCCACCTCCCAAGCTGCCCTCCGACTCCTGGGAGCCTGCTCGGTGTCGCCCTCCTCACAGGCTGAACTGCTGCTGACCTCCTCCACAGCAGCCATGACGCATGTCCTCCACGGCTGCTTCTTTCTCTGGAGAGTCAGTCAGCGCCCCAGCCCTGTGTAGGGTGGCATTCTTCAGCCTCTCGTGTTCCCCTGCCAGGCTAGCAGGGAAGTAATCGGCCCTGGCTGCGGCCCCTAGGCAGCCGTGCACCCTAGGCAGCTGTCTAGTTTGCCTAGCGGGAGTTAGGCAGGTATCATTTTGTGCTGCTAAGTAATTTGCACAGAATTTGTTCATGATAACAAGAAAGACAGTAAAATAGATCCCCTGCCAGTGAGCAACAATAGACCCCACCCCAGCAACAGTAGAACCCTGGACAATTATAGACCTCACCCCAGCAATAATAGATCCCCCACACAACAATAGACTTCCCCCCAGCAATAATGGACCCCCTGCAACAAAATACCACCGCAGCAATAATAGACCCCCAGCAGCAACACCAGCGTCAATAGACCCTCCAGGACCCAACAACTATAGGCTTCTCCATCAACAGTAGATCCCTCCCAGCAACAACTGACCCCCCCCCCCAGCAACATAAGACCCCCCCCACCAGCAACAATAGACCTCCATGCAAAAATAGATCCCCACCAGCGACAATAGATCCCCCCGCAGCAAGCATCAATATACCCTCCAGCACACCCCAGCACTTCTTGTCATTACATAAATTCATTGCTGGGGTGCCTGAACTGCGTTCCCCCACATTCCTGCTGAAAAGAAGCCCTGTATATACTGCACCATGTTGTATATGGATCATGCTTTGCTGGTTTTTTTTGCCTTCTTCTAGATGAGTGGTCTGCAAACTGAGGCCTGGGGGCTGGATGCGGCCCTTTGCTTGCTTTAATCCGGCCCCTGGGGCATTATTTCCCCCACTGTCAGCAACAGTTGGGCACAGTTCCTGCCACTTACACCAATGATGGAACACTATGACTCCCGCTGATACCAATGATGGGACACTATTCCTCCCACTGAGACCAATGATGGGACACTATTCCTCCCACTGACACCAATGATGGGCACTATTCCTCCCACTGAGACCAATGATGGGACACTATTCCTCCCACTGAGACCAATGATGGGACACTATTCCTCCCACTGAGACCAATGATGGGACACTATTCCTCCCGCTGATACCAATGATGGGACACTATGACTCCCGGATACCAATGATGGGGCACTATTCCTCCCACTGACACCAATGATGGGACACTATTCCTCCCACTGACACCAATGATGGGACACTATTCCTCCCACTGACACCAATGATGGAACGCTATTACTCCCGCTGATACCAATGATGGGACACTATTCATCGCATTGATATCAATGATGGGACACCATTCTTCCCACTGAGACCAGTGATGGGACACTATTCCTCCCACTGATACTAATGATGGGGCACTATTCCTCCCACTGATACCAATGATGGGGCACTATTACTCCACTGACACCAATGATGGGGCACTATTCCTCCCACTGAGACCAATGATGGGGCACTATTCCTTCCACTGACACCAATGATGGGGCACTATTCCTCACACTTACACCAATGATGGGGCACTATTCCACCCACTGATACCAAAGATGGGGCACTATTACTCCACTGAAACCAATGATGGGGCACTATTCCTCCCACTGACACCAATGATGGGACACGATTCCCCCCCACTGATACCAATGATCAGACTATTTCTGCTACTAAGA
Organism: Lithobates clamitans; assembly: GCA_037952925.1. Classification (NCBI taxonomy): domain Eukaryota; kingdom Metazoa; phylum Chordata; class Amphibia; order Anura; family Ranidae; genus Lithobates; species Lithobates clamitans. The sequence goes on along the minus strand of JBBGZY010002045.1, from coordinate 58,943 downwards.
CCAATGATGGGGCACTATTCCTCCCACTGATACCAATGATGGGGCACTATTCCTACCACTGATACCAATGATGGGGCACTGGGCCTCCCATTGATACCAATGATGGGGCACTATACCTCCCATTGATACCATTAATGGGGCACTATTACTCCCTTTAATACCAATCATGGGGCATTGTTTAATCCCATTGACACCAGGACATTTTCTTCTCCCATTGGCCACAATCCGCCCCTCCTAAAGTTTGAAGAACAGTAAACTGGCCCTTTGTTTAGAAAGTTTGGAGACCCCCGCTCTAGATCAAATGTGGGTATAGGATTGTGTATATAGGAGTGTATGCTTTTTTTTTTTCATTTTTATTTTTCCCTTTTTATTGTTTGAACTGGATAGATTTGTATCATTTTTTCATACCAGCCTAACTATGTAACATTACTGGAAGAAGACCCCCGCTTTGTGTGTGTGTGATAAACACATCTGATGACAATGTACCAAATGTACGAGGGAGCTGAGTATAGAAAAGGTTTTCTTTTCAAAGGGGTTTATTCTCTTTCCAGCAATATACTGTATCTCATACATGCCTCCAATGTCTCCATTTCTATATTGCTGTATCCCAGCACCTGGTTACACAAACATTCTTCCTTCTAAATACCCTGGCATTATCTTTTACCCTTCAGGAAGACCCTGTTATTTACTCTTCACCTACCAAAGAACCGTAATTAATGCTGTAACTTCCAGAAAACGAAAAGAGTCAACAACCTTAATCCATCCCCCAGATAATCTCCCAGATTATCCTGAGTGAGGTGACCTTCGCCCATGTGTTCTAGTGGAGCTTTGCTTCTCAAAAGTTGGTTAGTCCAGTTTCCCTTCCACTGTACCTGGTAATAACAGCTTTCAGTCACCCTAATCTCAACAACCTTCATTGTAAAAACTCTGGTCTTTAACAGTTACCCTTCCTTAAGACCTTGCTATTTGCTAATTACCTACCGGAGAACCCGTAATTAACTCTACAGCTTCCATAAAATGACAAACTACCTGCAGCCGCTTCCCAAATTATTCTAATGAATGGCCGCAAACATTTTCTAGTCTTTTGGATTTACTGACTTCCACTCACTTGACTAAGACAGCTTTTCTGTTCAAAGATGTGTAGTCCAGTTCCAAAACCCAGTATGACCCCATTTACCCCCTATTAACCTGGAAATGAACCCCTTTCCATTCAGAAACACTGCAATTCTTACCTAATAATAACAGAAACCTTGTATCAAACTTCCCTGCTTCCAAAAAACTTGGTATTGACTCTTGAGCCCCGCACACACGATAAGACTTTCCGACGGGGAAATGTTCGATTACAGGCTGTTGTCGGTAAATCCGACCATGTGTATGCGTGTGTGTACAATTGTTGTCAGCAGGGGCGTTGCTAGGTCTACAAAAGATCTGGGGCTAGGGCCCATAGCAGCGTAGTAAAGAAAGTCATACGCTTGGGCGGGCATACACATGTATATACAGTAATATACGTGTGTGTGTGTGTATATATATCCCCAGAGAGCCCCCCACTTACATCAGGGTCCGCAGAGAGCCCCCCTTACATCAGGGTCCCCAGAGAGCCTCCTTCTTACATCAGGGTCCCCAGAGAGCCCCCCACTTACATCAGGGTCCCCAGAGAGCCCCCCTTACATCAGGGTCCCCAGAGAGCCCCCCTTACATCAGGGTCCCCAGAGAGCCTCCTTCTTACATCAGGGTCCCCAGAGAGCCTCCTTCTTACATCAGGGTCCCCAGAGAGCCCCCCACTTACATAAGGGTCCCCAGAGAGCCCCCCTTACATCAGGGTCCTCAGAGAGCCTCACCCTTAAATCAGAGTCCTCAGAGAGCCTCCCCCTTACATCAGGGTCCCCAGAGAGCCCCCCTTACATCAGAGTCCTCAGAGAGCCTCCCCCTTTCATCAGGGTACCCAGAGGGCCCCCCCACTTACATCAAGGTTTCCAGAGAGCCCCCCCTTACATTAGGGTCCCCAGAGGGCCTCCCCCCTTCATCAGGGTACCCAGAGGGCCCCCCCACTTACATCAAGGTTTCCAGAGAGCCCCCCCTTACATTAGGGTCCCCAGAGAGCCTCCCCCTTAAATCTGGGTCCCCAGAGAGCCTCCTTCTTACATCAGGGTCCCCAGAGAGCCCCCCACTTACATCAGGGTCCCCAGAGAGCCCCCCTTACATCAGGGTCCCCATAGAGCCCCCCTTACATCAGGGTCCTCAGAGAGCCTCACCCTTAAATCAGAGTCCTCAGAGAGCCTCCCCCTTACATCAGGGTCCCCAGAGAGGCCCCCTTACATCAGAGTCCTCAGAGAGCCTCCCCCTTTCATCAGGGTACCCAGAGGGCCCCCCCACTTACATCAGGGTTTCCAGAGAGCCCCCCTTACATTAGGTTCCCCAGAGAGCCTCCCCCTTAAATCTGGGTCCCTAGAGAGCCTCTGCCTTAAAATCAGGGTCTCCAGAGAGCCTCTGCCTTGCATCAGGGTCCCCAGAGAGCCCCCCCACTTACATAATGGTCCCCAGAGAGTCTCTCCTCCCCTTGGGGACCCCTGCAGAGATTCGGGGCTATTGGCCCCAGATTGGGGGCTATAGCCCCAAAAGCCACCCCCTAGTGACGCCCCTGCTTGTCAGACTTTCCGCCAACAAATGTTGGATGGCAGGTTTTCAAATTTTCCGCGGACAAATGTGTGTTGTTGGATTTTCCAAGCATGTGTATCCCCCTTTTTTTTTTTTTTTTTTTAAAAGCGAATTTTTTCTCAGTTTAGGCCGATAAGTATTCTTCCACATCTTTTTGGTAATAAAAATCGCAATAAGCATATATTGATTGGTTTACACAAAAGTTATAGCGTCTACAAAATAGGGGATGGATTTATAGCATTTTTATTTATTTATTTATTTTTTACTAGTAATGGCGGCGATCTGCGATTTTTATCATGACTATGACATTATGGCGGACACATCGGACACTTCTGATACATTTTTGGGACCATTGGCATTAATACAGCGATCAGTGCTATAAAAATGCACTGAAAACTGTAAAAATGTCACTGGCAATGAAGGGGGTTAACACTAGGGGGGCGATCAAAGGGTTAATTGTGTTCCCTAGTGTGTGTTTTAACTGAAGAGGGGAGGGGACTGACTAGGAGAGATGACAGATCGCTGTTCATACTTTGTATAAACAGACGATCTGTCACTTCTCCCCTCAGAGAACCGGGATCTCAATGTTTACACACAGAGATCACGGTTCTCGTCGTGTTACGAGCGTTCACGGGAGTCCGGCAGTCATCGAGACCGCCAGGCATTCACATCGGCTCCGGGGGCAAGCTGCGGGCGTGCGCCCCTAGTGGCCACCTTAAGGAGTGATGTAACATGACAGTGATTCGCCTGCCCGTGCCATTTGCGGCGGATGGTTGGCAATCGGTTAATGGGATAATAATGAAGCTGCTTTGCTGGTGATACTGATGGAGTTATTGCAAACAAATTTTCAAAGGCTTTTTTTTTCTAGTGATATCAAGAATAATATTATTATACTTTTTTTTTTATTTGGGCAAGTTACCACAACACCATTATCTCGTAGTTTTTAAGAACAAAAATACAACTATGTTGGTGTCCCTTGTCAATTTTACATTGTATTTTTTAAAATGTAACTGCCGACTCCCAAACTGTCATTTGAAGTAAAACACATAGCCAAGTATTATTCTCCACAATTTTTTTTATTGTGCATTAAAAAAAGAAAACAAATAAAATTAGACATGCTATCTGCCAATAGAACTTAACCAAAAAGTGCATTCTATGCATCCAAAAATATAGAAAATATACCAAATCAAATCATTATTCAAAAAATAATGTCAAAGCAATAACTCCAAGACCAATAATAAATAACACGTTATCTCCTCCAATTCCGCAACATGGCTGGTTGATGAACGGCCGTCCAGGAACTAAATGAAAAGCGCAAAATGAAAAACGCGAAAAGAAAAGCGCTAATCAACACTCACCAAACTTCTACTAACACAAAACTAGCAGAAGGAGCCCAAAGGGTGGCGCTAAAGAGCTGAAAAACACGTAGCACATCTAGTACGTCACTACGTTCGTAATTGTTGGCCAACAATTGTGTGGTCGTGTGCATGCAAGTTTGGGCCAACGCCCTTCGGACAAAATTCCACAGTTTTGCTGGCCAACAATCCGATCGTGTGTTCGAGGCTTTACCCTTCCAGAAGGACATCATCCTTACTTACCAAAGTGCTTATTATTAACTCTCTAACTTCTCGAAAACTACAAGGGTCAACAACCTGAACCCAACCCCTAAACTGTTTGAGAGCAGTGACATTCACCTATGTGTTCTTGGGGAGCTTTGCTTCTCAAAGGGGAATAATCCGGCTCCAAAATCCAGGATTAATTCCTTTCCCTTTCACTAACCCTGGCATTAACCTTTTCAGTCGCCCTAATATCAACAGACCTTGTATTAAAATGTTTTCCTTCTAGAAACCTTATAATTAACCCTTAACCTTCCTAAAGTCCCTGATATTTGTTCTTTCAACAGAGAGTCTATTTTTAACCACTTAAGGACCGAGCCTTTTTCTGAGATTTGTTGTTTACAAGTTAAAATCATTTTTTTTGCTAGAAAATTACATTAAATTACATTATATATTGTTTTTTTCTAACACCCTAGAGAAAATAATGGCGGTGGTTGCAATACTTTCTCTCACACCATATTTGCAAAGCAGTCTTACAAGCACACTTTTTTGGGGAAAAAAATTGAATTTTTTTGAGTTAAAATATAAGATAACAGTAAAGGCAGTCCAGTTTTTTTTATATTGTGAAAGATAATGTTACGCCGAGTAAATTGATACCCAACATGTCACGCTTCAAAATTGCGCCCGCTCGTGGAATATCAACAAACTTTTACCCTTCAAAATCTGCATAGGCGACATTTAAAAATCTTTACAGGTTACCAGTTTTGAGTTACAGAAGAGATCTAGAGCTAGAATCATTGCTCTCGCTCTAACGATCACGGCGATACCTCACATGTGTGGTTTGAACGACGTTTTCATATGCGGGTGCTACTCACAGATGCGTTCACTTCTGCATGCGAGCTCGGCGGGACAGGGCGCTTTTAAATTTATTTTTTTTTCTTATTTATTTTGCTTTTTATTTTTACACTGTCCTTTAAAAAAAAATTTTTGGGTCACTTTTATTCCTATTACAAGGAATGTAAACACCCCTTGCAATAGAAAAAAAGCATGACAAGACCTCTTAAACATGAGATCTGGGGTCAAAAAGACCTCAGATCTCATATTTATACTAAAATGCAACAAAAAAAAAAATGTCATTTGAAAATAATAAAAAAAAAAATCTCCTTTAAGAGATATGGGCGGAAGTGACATTTGACGTCGCTTCCGCCCTCCCATGCTATGGAGGGCAGAAAATTATAACCTCAAACCATCCCCTAATTTATTTAAGAGCAGTGATTTTCACCTATGTGTTCTTGGGGAGCTTTGCTTCTCAAAGGGGATTAACCTGGCTCCAAAACCCAGGATTAATTATTTTCCCTTTTACTAGCCCTGGCATTAACCTTTTCAGTCGCCCTAATATCAATAGGCCTTGTATTAAAATTTCTTCCCTCTAGAAACCTTATAATTAACCCTTACACTTCCTGAAGTCCCTGCTATTTGCTCTTCCACCAGAGAGTCTTTTTTTAATTCTCCACCTTTCAGAAAGATACAAGAGTCAACAACCTGCACCCAGTCCACAAGTTATTGTCTTCATTTATGGGCACACATTGGCTGGTCTTTGGATGCACTTCCACTCATGTGTTCTAGGGGAGCTTTGGTTCTCAGACTTGTTTAGGCTAGTTTCAAAACCCTACGACATTTGTTGGTCTTTGGATGCACTTCCACTCATGGTTTCTAGGGAGCTTTGGTTCTCAAACTTGTTTAAGCTAGGTCCAAAACCCTACCACATTTGCTGGTCCTTGGATGCACTTCCACCCATGTGTTCTAGGGGAGCTTTGGTTCTCAAACTTGTTTAGGCTAGTTCCAAAACCATACCGATTTCTCTTCACCTACAAGAGAGCTTATTATTATTTCTCCACTTTTCAGAAAATTACAACCACAAACCATCCCCTAAATTATTTGAGAGCAGTGACATTCACCTATGTGTTCTTGGGGAGCTTTGCTTCACAAGGGGGATTAACCTGGCTCCAAAACCCAGGATTAATTCCTTTTCCTTCCACTAACCCTGTCATTAACCTTTTCAGTCACCCTAATAGCAACAGGCCTTGTATTAAATTTCTTCCTTCTAGAAACTTAACCCGATAGTTTACTCTTGTCGTTTTATGAAAAGTGGAGAATTAATTAACCCTTATCCTTCCTGAAGTCCCTGCTATTTGCTCTTCCACCAGAGGGTCTATTTTTAATTCTCCACCTTTCAGCAAGCTAAAAGAGTCAACAACCTCCACCCACTCCTCTAGCTATTGTCTTTATTTATGGGCACGCATTTGCTGGTCTTTGGATGCACTTCCGCTCATGTGTTCTAGGGGAGCTTTGGTTCTCAAACGTGTTTAGGCTAGTTCCAAAACCCTACCGATTTCTCTTCACCTACCAGAGAGCCTATTATTATTTCTCCACTTTTAAGAAAATTACAATCTCAACCCATACCCTAAGTTATTTAAAAGCAGTGACATTCACCTCTGTATTCTTGGGGATCTTTGCTTCTCAAAGGGGATTAACCCAGCTCCAAAACCCAGTATTAATTCCTTTCTCTTCCACTCACTTTGGTATTAATCTTTTCAGTCACCCTAATATCAACTGGCCTTGTATTAAAATGTCTTCCTTCTAGAAACCTTATAATTAACCCTTACCCCTCCATAAGTCCCTGCTATTTGCTCTTCCACCGGAGAGTCTGTTTTTAATTCAGAAAGCCACAAGAGTTAACCACCTTAACCCACTCCTCAAACTATTGTCTTCATATGTGGGCACACATTTGCTAGACTTTGGATGCACTTCAACACCCTACCAATTTTTCTTCACCTACCAGAGAGCCTATTATTAATTCTCCACTTTTCAAAAAACTACAAGCGTCAATAACCTGCACCCACTCCCAAAACTATTGTGTTCATAAATGGCCACACAGTTACTGATCTTTGGATTAGGTGATTCACACTCATGGGTTCTAGGGGAGCTTTGGCTCTTAAACATGTTTAGGCTAGTTCCAAAACCCTACCAATTTCTCTTCACCTACCAGAGAGCCTATTATTATTTCTCCACTTTTTCAGAAAACGACAAGAGTAAACTATTGAGTTCAAAAATGGCCACACAGTTGCTGATCTTTGGATGCACGGACTCACACTCATGGGTTCTAGGGGAGCTTTGACTCTCAAACGTGTTTAGGCTAGTTCCAAAACCCTACCAATTTCTCTTCACCTACCAGAGACCCTATTATTAATTCTCGACTTTTCAGAATACGACAAGAGCTATGTGTTCATAAATGGCCACACAGTTACTGATCTTTAAGTGTGCTGACTGACACTCATGGGTTCTAGGAGAGCTTTGGCTCTCAAACTTGTTGAGTCTAGTTCCAAAACCCAGTATTAACCCCCTTCCACTAACCCTTCCTTTTCTGTCCAGAAACACTGGTATTAACCCCTTCTAGGCACCCCAATAGTAACAGAAAGCTTGTAATAAACTTGTTTTCTTCTACAAGCCCAGGTATTAACTTGTACCCTTCCCAAGGACTCTAATTTTCACTTGCACCTACCAGAGAGACTATTATTATCTCACTACTTTCCAAAGGCCCTGCTACTAACTCTGCACATTGGAGAGACATCCGCATTAACCTTCAACCTTCCAGATGCTCGAGAGACCTTGGCATTAACTATCCATCTTCCATAGACCTTGGTATTATCTCTACACCTTGTCAAAGTCCTCCTTCCATTAAGTCTATCCTTGACTGAGACCCTCGGATTAGCCCACCCTCTGCCCAGCAACCTTGCTGATCTTTGCATGGAAAAGTTTTGTGTTTGCACATTGCCCCCCCAGGCTGAATCAGCCGATGGGGAGGGGGGCATTTGAGACCTGTAGGATTAAAGAAGGATTTGGGAGGAATGTTAAAACTATCATTAACATACCAGACAGGTGAGCGTGAGAGGGAGGGGGGAGGGGGGGACTGAGCAAGAGAACTCGAAGAGACAGTTCAGAGCCTGAGAGAGAGAATAAATACAGAGGGGGACCAGGCGCACGGAAAGTAGCAAGCTGTATAATTATATTATCATAATTTGGCAATTTAGAAAGGATTTTCCCTACTTTTTTTTTCCCTTGCTGAAACGTTCACCAAGAATTTACACCACCCTAAACTCGGCTTAAATCATTATTTTTATAGAGGGAAGCCGGAGAAAGGATCTTCCCCAAGGAGGTGTAAATGCTCTTTATTGTCAACTGTTTTTAACTGTTACCACTTTTTTTTTTGGCAACCTGTTTGAAACATTGTATCTTTTTAAATTGTTTAAAACTCAACTAAATAAGACATTTAGCCCTGATTTGCACTTGAGAACAACATATGTAGGTGATTTTGAGGGTTATTTCGTGCGTTTTTGCATTTTTTTTTTTTTACAAGTGAAGTACCATAGAAGAAGGTTTTTGTCCACATAGACTTGTGGTGAACAAATACTTTTCCCCTCAATTAGTGCACACACAGCCAGGCACACAGCATTTCCTCCACTTTTATTTGGCTTGAATGCAACAGTCTAGGGGTGTCTTTTTAGGGTTTTATCATAACGTTGAACTTGGATGGGGTGAAGGGAGCACAGAATACCCCAAACACTGATGAGCTGAACTTTTTGGGGACTCTTCTCTCTCTCTAAGCGGGACTAAAAAAAAGTAACGCATGGCTCTCTCCTGCTAACAGGTGACCATGTTTTCCTACTAGAAACTAAGAGCTACACACTAGGGTCTCGCACTCAGGTCACAAAGTCACAGGACCATCGGTTGTCTTCTTCCGATATCCACCAGGCACTCTTCAATGAGCAGACTCACACCACCATAGGACAGCTGGACACTCTTTTCCCAACTTCCTCCTTGGATAAAAGGAAAGGAGCGCCCAGTGTCCAGAGAAATGCAACTTCTAAAAGTAAGGTTCATAGGCTTTTTTTAAAAAAGTAGCAAGACCTACATCAAGCCAACGCATTTCAGGGGAATAGACTCCTATTCAACTAAAGCCGGCATCTTGCCATCCTGGTTTCCGAAACCTTGATCCAACATAACCATTCATGGGAATTGTTCCCATTAAATAGTCCGCAGCAACAGCCCTGAAGAAGGTGGAGTCTATTCTCCTGAAAAGCATTGGCTTGATGTACGTGTTGCTACTTTTTGATAAACGCCTATGAACCATACTTTAGAAGTTGCCATTCTCTGAACACTGGGCGCTCCTTTCCTTTTATCCAAGTCTGCATGCTGAAACGACTATAAGGTCACACAGAAAAGGCAGCTGCCCAATCCCCAAGAGGGACCATCGCCACCATACATCACTGGGCACCATCCACCAGAAGACATTCCTTCCTTTTTGCCCACACAAATACCCACCCAAGACCAGTGACCAATCCATTCAGTCCAGCACAGTCTTCAACACAAGCTCAACTTCCTCCTGAGCTTCTCTAGACCCAAACTGACTCCAGGACCAGGCTTAGCGAATAGGTCCCCCATCTAAAGCTTCATATAGGACCTCGATGTCTTCTAATTGGCACCTTCAGTAATCCTGCCTCAGGGGCAGAGCCCCTGCACTGGAGTCTCCTCCAGCAGTTCTGAACCAAGGAACTTTCTCTCAGGCTATTTATGGGCTCTCCAGCCACCTACTGGGCACACCTTCCCATGGATTGGCTGGAGTCCCATAAATATTGAGGCTGCTTAGTCTGTTCTTTTTCCCACTATAATTCTAGAATCCTCTAGAAAGAAGTAAACAGAGTAGCAGCCTGTGAGACAATGAGCAGACCAGAACAATCAACCTCGCCTCCACTGATTACAGGGGAGCCGAACTAAATGTACCTAACAGCCTAGAATACTCTAAGAGGGTTCTACACCTGTATTATGAGAACATCTGAAAAACGTGGGTGACGTATTTTTGTGTATTTTTTTACGTGCTCCCAGCGACGTCAATGGGACCAAGAAGTGGCCGAACGCTCAAAATTTATCAAGGACACTTTTAATGGGGTTTGTCGTGTTATGCGATTCGGATCTTTGAGCTTCAAGTTACAAAATGCTCAGGTGTGACTGGGTGCTTTGGGGTCTATTTATCAGTGTTCACACCCAAGACTTCCCCATTTTTTTCCCAAATGGATTTTATTGGTGAATCTTGGGTGAACGTTGTGTGACTCTGGGAGTAAACACTGGTAAAAGACCCCTTAGGATGGCTACAGACACATAGGTATCCCCCTGAAGATGATGGGTGGCAATAATATCTGTCTGTCCTGCGCCGGGCCCCTGCCGTAAACGCTCACCTGATTGTGACAGCGGTTCATGCACGGTACTTAACCACAACATACAAAGCCATTCACAACTCTGCCCCGAGCTACATCACCAATCTTGTCTCCAAATATCACCCAAATCGTCCTCTCCGCTCTTCTCATGACCTCCTACTCTCAAGCTCTCTCATCTCCTCCTCCCATGCTCCTCTCCAGGATTTCTCCAGAGCCTCTCCCATCCTCTGGAACTCGCTACCTCCACCGGTCCGGCTATCCCCTACTCTTGTTACCTTCAGGCGATCCCCAAAAACTCATCTCTTCAGGAAAGCCTATCACGTCTCCAACTAATCTTCTACCACTTCCATCAGCTCTTTCACCACAGTTACAACCTTTTGTACCACCTGCCCCACCCTATTAGATTGTAAGCTCTTCTGAGCAGGGCCCTCTTAATCCTCTTGTATTTTATTGTATTATAACTGTATTGTCTCCTTTATATATTGTAAAGCGCTGCGTAAACTGTTGGCGCTATATAAATCCTGAATAATAATAATACTTAAGGTCCACCTCCATTCTTTGTAGAAAAGCTGGAGAACATGTTCCCGGCTATCTAAAAGATTCACGGTCCATCAGATTTAGAACTCATACTTAACATATATGAACGTCCCCTTTAAATCTAAATGTGCTAGGCTGTTTGAACCTAGTAAATAAAAAATAAAAAAATGTGCTATTCATTAAAGCATGTGACAAACGCTGCATGAATCCTTCTAGTATTGCATGATCCCATATATATATATGTTCAAATGTTTATTCTAATATATATATATATATATATATATATATATATATATATATATATATATATATATATATATATATATATATATTAGAATAAACATTTGAAATAAAAAATTGTGTTACTGTTCCTTTAAATATTATAGGGCCGCATGAAAAATAGCATAAAGTGCAATCACATTACCATACTACTCAGTGATATAGTAAATGCTCAGTAACACTCATTATATAAATATTATCTGTGCAGATGGACAAATGTTCACATGGATCTTCTAGATTCATAATTCTTAATAGAAAGTCCCAAAAGATAAAAGATTAAATTATAATTCTACAATATTTAAAGGAACAGTTACACCATTTTTTTAATTCAATATTTACAAAATATAGATGTAAACGAGCATGGAACTTGTTGTTTCATGCTCGTTTACATCTATATTTTGTAAATGTTGAACAAGCACCGCTGGATTCCTGCCGTTGTGCGTGATGACGTCAAAGTGTTTGGCTCCAGCGTGGGTCACCAAGGTGCTTTATAATCTCTTTGTGGCATCAAATCCTCTGGTGAGGAGTTCACCTTATCTGTGGGCGGTGTGATCTGGTGGCACCTTCTACTCCCACTGCACTGATGACGTTATGACGTGCGTGATGACGTCAAGTGTTTGGCTCCAGTGTGGGTCGTCAAGGTGCTTTATGATTTCTTTGTGGGATCAAATCTTTTGTTAAGGAGTTCACCTTATCCGTGGGCGGTGTGATCTGGTGGCACCTTCTACTCCCACTGCACTGATGACGTTATGACGTGCGTGATGACGTCAAGTGTTTGGCTCCAGTGTGGGTCGTCAAGGTGCTTTATGATTTCTTTGTGGGATCAAATCTTTTGTTAAGGAGTTCACCTTATCTGTGGGCGGTGTGATCTGATGGCACCTTCTACTCCCACTGCACTGATGACGTCATGACCTGCGTGATGACGTCAAGTGTTTGGCTCCAGTGTGGGACATCGAGGTGCTTTATGATCTCTTTGTGGGATCAAATCCTCTGATAAGGAGTTCACCTTATCGGTGGGTGGTGTGATCTGGTGGCACCTTCTACTCCCGCTGCACTGATGACATCATGACGTGCGTGATGAAGTCAAGTATTTGGCTCCAGTGTGGGTCATCGAGGTGCTTTATGATCTCTTTGTGGGATCAAATTCTCTTGTAAGGAGTTCACCTTATCTGTGGGCGGTGGGATCTGATGGCACCTTCTACTCCCACTGCACTGATGACGTCATGACGTGCGTGATGACGTCAAGTGTTTGGCTCCAGTGTGGGTCATCAAGGTGCTTTATGATCTCTTTGTGGGATCAAATCCTCCGGTAAGGAGTTCACCTTATTTGTGGGCGGTGTGATCTGATGGCACCTTCTACTCCCACTGCACTGATGACGTCATGACCTGCGTGATGACGTCAAGTGTTTGGCTCCAGTGTGGGTCATCGAGGTGCTTTATGATCTCTTTGTGGGATCAAATTCTCCGGTAAGGAGTTCACCTTATTTGTGGGCGGTGTGATCTGGTGGCACCTTCTATTCCCACTGCACTGATGACGTCATGACCTGCGTGATGACGTCAAGTGTTTGGCTCCAGTGTGGGTCATCGAGGTGCTTTATGATCTCTTTGTGGGATCAAATTCTCCGGTAAGGAGTTCACCTTATTTGTGGGCGGTGTGATCTGGTGGCACCTTCTACTCCCGCTGCACTGGTGACGTCATGACGTGCGTGATGACGTCAAGTGTTTAGCTCCAGTGTGGGTCATCAAGGTGCTTTATGATCTCTTTGTGGGATCAAATCCTCCGGTAAGGAGTTCACCTTATTTGCGGGTGGTGTGATCTGGTGGCACTTTCTTCTCCCGCTGCCCTGAGCGTTTTGGATGGGAATCTTTTATCATTTGGGACTTTCTATCTTGAGTATGGACTATCCCTGTGAACATTTGTCCATCTGCACATATATTATTTATATTCATCATATGACATACTTTGGTTATATATAATGAGTGTTACTGAGCATTTACCATAACACTGAGTATTATGGTGTTATTAAACCACTTTATGTAGTTTTTCATGCGGTTCTATAATATTTAAAGGAACAGCCACACATTTTTATTCTAATATACACTAAATTGCCAAAAGTATTGTGACGCCAGTCTTTACACACACACACATGAACTTTAATGGCATCCCAGTCTTAGTCCGTAGGGTTCAAAATTGGGTTGGCCCACCCTTTGCAGCTATAACAGCTTCAACTCTTCTGGGAAGGTTGTCCACAAGGTTTAGGAGTGTGTCTATGGGAATGTTTGACCATTCTTCCAGAAGTGCATTTGTGAGGTCAGGGCACTGATGTTGGACAAGAAGGTCTGGCTGGCAGTCTTCGCTCAAATTCATCCCAAAGGTGTTCTATTGGGTTGAGGTCAGGACTCTGTGCAGGCCAGTCAAGTTGCTCCACCCCAAACTTGCTCATCCATGTCTTTATAGACCTTTCTTTGTGCACTGGTGCAAATCATTTGGTGGAGGGGGGATTATGGTGTGGGGTTGTTTTTTAGAGGTTGGGCTTGGCCCCTTAGTTCCAAAGAAGGGGACTCTTAAGGCGCCAGCATACCAAGACATTTTGGACAATTTCATGCTCACAACTTTGTGGGAACAGTTTGGGGATGGGCCCTTCCTATTCCCCTATTCCAACATGACTGTGCATATATCTATATACATATAGAGAGAGAGAGAGAGAGAGAGAGAGAGAGAGAGAGAGATATCTCTAGATATATATATCTAGATATATATATCTATATATTGATATATATCTATGTATATATATATATCATGCAATACTAGAATGATTTTTTTTTTTTTATTATCTTCTAGTTTGGTCAAGGTGTGGATGCACATGTATGATTGTGTAGCTATATTATTGGTAATTAGTATATTATGTCTGAATTATTAATTATTGTATAACTTTAAAGCGATGGGTCTCTGAATAATTTATTATTAATTGTGGAGAAGGAGTAGGATTAAATAAGTTTGTACTTCTTCCTAACTCCTTTTTGGATATGTAAATTAATTTATTTATTATTTATTTTTATTTTTATTTTTTTTTGTCTTCTCTTATAACTAGTTGTTTTGTGATTGTCTACTGAATGATTACATCTTTTCTTTTTTTATTTTTATTTATTTATTAATTTTTTTTTACATGTTTGAAACAAACTAAACTAAACGAACTAGTAGAATGAATCACACAGCGTTTGTCACATGCTTTTTAATGCATAGCACTTTTTTTTTTTTTTTGTTTACTAGGTTGATAGGGTCCAACGCATTTTGATTTAAAGGGGACAGCGCGTTCACATATTTTATGCATGAGGTCTACTTGCACATCTTCTATCTAGATTGCGAGGTGGAGGCAACAGTCCTTATTGTTTTTATTAATTTGCTAGCGCAGAGATTACAAAATTACAAAGCAAAGCAAAAGAAGAAGTAAAAGCAACTTCGGAAGTCAGCAGGACATTCTCAGGGGTTTCCGAAGTTGCCTTCACTTCTTCTTTGGTTTGTCTCTGAGTTCCTTCCATCTGCTTTTGTATTTTTTTTTTTTTGCTTTTGTATTTTTAATACCTTGCACCCATGCAAACTTAAAACTAAAGCAGCCCAATACTTGCAAAGCAGTCCTCAATATTAAGACAAAACCTGGTAATTATTGGACCGCCTGCAGCCAATCTTACGATATAATATAAGTCGGTACCATTTCTACACTCTGATAGCAGGCAGGGGGCATGGTGTCCTCCATTGGCCCCCCTCACAGTGACGTATAAAGTGCTAGAGAGCATCCTGGAGGTCAGGCTTTGGCCCCAGGTATACACATCATCATGGTCTATAGCTGTCAATATGTGTATATACAGCTGTGGGCTACAGATACATCACTGGAATCTGGCAGCAGGTGTGCGACCGCTTGCTATCCTCTGCCTCTAGGGCCACATTAACCCCCTCAGTGATGAGACACGCAGGGGCACCCCAGACGGATCGCGTTACTCCTAGTGTGACTCCCAACGCCGGCGTACAGTGACATCATCGCAGAGTCATCTCTGTCTGATGGGGGGAACATTTGTTAAACTGCTTAGCTGTGTGTTTTCTTTAATGATTAAATTATTTTTATTGGGTGATGGAGTCAAATATACACTTTTTTTTTTTAACACATCTGCTTCGTATAATGTTATAATACAAAGCAGACTGATAATACACGGTGTGCATTGTGGTCACTGTTTGGTGAAGATCCTTTTCTGTCCCAGCATGACTGTGTCCTTGTGTACAAAACCAGCTCCATAAAAGATATTGTTTGACCAGCTTGGTGTGGAGGAGCTCGAGTGTCCTCCATAGAGCCCTGACCCCAACCCTACCGAAACACAGAGAGAGAGATTGATTGAGTATAGATCTATGTTTATCCCACCTCTAGAGATATAAAGATCTATATAGAGGTATCGGGACCTCCTTCCTCCTGCTGGTGATTTCTTTAGTGATATAAAGAACTATATAGAGGAATCAGGACCTCCTTCCTTCTGCTGGTGATCCCTCTAGTGATATAAAGATCTATATAGAGGAATCAGGACCTTCTTCCTCCTGCTGGTGACCCCTCTAGTGATTTAAAGATCTATATAGAGAAATCAGGACCTTCTTCCTCCTGCTGGTGACCCCTCTAGTGATTTAAAGATCTATATAGAGGAATCAGGACCTCCTTCCTCCTGCTGGTGACCCCTCTAGTGATTTAAAGATCTATATAGAGGAATCAGGACCTCCATCCTCCTGCTGGTGACCCCTCTAGTGATTTAAAGATCTATATAGAGAAATCAGGACCTCCTTCCTCCTGCTGGTGACCCCTCTAGTGATATAAAGATCTATATAGATGAATTGGGACCTCCTTCCTCCTGCTGGTGACTCCTCTAGTGATATAAAGATCTATATAGAGTAATCAGGACCTCCTCCCTCCTGCTGGTGACCCTCTCTAGTGATATAAAGATCTATAAAGATCTGTGGTCTCCAAACTGAGGCCCGAGGGCCGGATGCGGCCCTTTGCTTGCCTTTATCTGGCCTTTGGGGCACTATCCCTCCCACTGATACGAGACACTATTCTGCCATCTGACACCAACAGTGGAGCACCATTTCTCCCACTGACACCACTAATGGGGCACTATTCCTCCCTATGATACCAATGATGGGGCACTATTCCTCCCCCTAATGCGAGATGTTTAATCCCACTGATGCCAGGAAAATTTCCACCCCCACTGGCCAAAGTCCGGCCCTCCAAGAGTCTGAAGGACAATAAACCGGCCCTTTGTTTAGAATGCTTGGAGACCCTTGATATAGAGGAATCAGGACCTCCTTCCTCCTGCTGGTGGCCCATTTAGTGATATAAAGATCTATATAGAGGAATCAGGACCGTAATATAGAGATCTATATAGAGGAATCAGGGCCTCCTTCCTCCAGATGGTGACTCCTCTAGTGATATAAAGATCTATATAGAGGAATCGGGACCTCCTCCCTCCTGCTGGTGACCCTCTCTAGTGATATAAAGATCTATAAAGATCTGTGGTCTCCAAACTGAGGCCCGAGGGCCGGATGCGGCCCTTTGCTTGCCTTTATCTGGCCTTTGGGGCACTATCCCTCCCACTGATACGAGACACTATTCTGCCATCTGACACCAACAGTGGAGCACCATTTCTCCCACTGACACCACTAATGGGGCACTATTCCTCCCTATGATACCAATGATGGGGCACTATTCCTCCCCCTAATGCGAGATGTTTAATCCCACTGATGCCAGGAAAATTTCCAACCCCACTGGCCAAAGTCCGGCCCTCCAAGTGTCTGAAGGACAATAAACCGGCCCTTTGTTTAGAATGTTTGGAGACCCCTGATATAGAGGAATCAGGACCTCCTTCCTCCTGCTGGTGGCCCATTTAGTGATATAAAGATCTATATAGAGGAATCAGGACCGTAATATAGAGATCTATATAGAGGAATCAGGGCCTCCTTCCTCCAGATGGTGACTCCTCTAGTGATATAAAGATCTATATAGAGGAATCGGGACCTCCTCCCTCCTGCTGGTGACCCTCTCTAGTGATATAAAGATCTATAAAGATCTGTGGTCTCCAAACTGAGGCCCGAGGGCCGGATGCGGCCCTTTGCTTGCCTTTATCTGGCCTTTGGGGCACTATCCCTCCCACTGATACGAGACACTATTCTGCCATCTGACACCAACAGTGGAGCACCATTTCTCCCACTGACACCACTAATGGGGCACTATTCCTCCCTATGATACCAATGATGGGGCACTATTCCTCCCCCTAATGCGAGATGTTTAATCCCACTGATGCCAGGAAAATTTCCAACCCCACTGGCCAAAGTCCGGCCCTCCAAGTGTCTGAAGGACAATAAACCGGCCCTTTGTTTAGAATGTTTGGAGACCCCTGATATAGAGGAATCAGGACCTCCTTCCTCCTGCTGGTGGCCCATTTAGTGATATAAAGATCTATATAGAGGAATCAGGACCTCCTTCCTCCTGCTGGTGGCCCATTTAGTGATATAAAGATCTATATAGAGGAATCAGGACCGTGATATAAAGATCTATATAGAGGAATCAGGGCCTCCTTCCTCCAGATGGTGACTCCTCTAGTGATATAAAGATCTATATAGAGGAATTGGGACCTCCTCCCTCCTGCTGGTGACCCCTCTAGTGACATAAAGCTCTATATAGAGGAATCAGGACCTCCTTCCTCCTGCTGGTGATCCCTCTAGTGATATAAAGATCTATATAGATGAATTGGGACCTCCTTCCTCCTGCTGGTGACCCCTCTAGTGATATAAAGATCTATATAGATGAATTGGGACCTCCTTCCTCCTGCTGGTGACCCCTCTAGTGATATAAAGATCTATATAGAGGAATCAGGACCTCCTTCCTCCTGCTGGTGACCCCTCTAGTGATATAAAGACCTATATAGAGGAATCAGGACCTCCTTCCTCCTGCTAGTGGCCCCTAATGGTATAAAGATCTATATAGAAAAAGGAAACCTGAGAGGTTACTGGAATAGAAAAAAAATCATTGTAGTTCTAGTCGTGGACTTCCAGCCGTTCTCTGTTGGGTTGAGTCATGGCCAACACATGAGCCTGAGGGAGGGGGAATCAGACAATGCCTCATACGAGGTGCTTGTTGTGAATATTATAAACTTGTATGTACAGGAATCAAATGCACAACAAATCTGTCATCCAGAACAATACAGCTGATGTTATGCCAGGCAGATTTCTACATTGTACACGGCGTGCATGCTCAGACCTCTAAATGGAGAACTCAGATGATCGTCACTTCCATGTGGAATGTTTGTCTGCTCACACTGAAGGGTATTTCTCAGAATACTGATTCATCCATCTCATTCAACTACTGGAACTTCTTCTGTGACATTAGCTTCCATAACCCTCAGGAGCCATCTAAATCACATTGTACTCTTAACCACTTCAAGACCGCAACACGTATATTTATATATATATATATATATATATATATATATATATATGTTGAGGCTTTCAAGTGGCTTTCCCGGGGGTTATGGCTGAAGCTATCAGCCATAACCCCAGTATTTTTTTTTTCAGCCGGTGATTCTCTTTCCCATAAGTGATCTGAGCGGCTGATTAGCCTCTGGATCGCTTTTAGATGCAGCGTAAGGGGTCGTCGCCCCCCCCCCCCCCCCCCCCATCCTCCTGCCGCTCACCAATGTTTCTCGGGCCTACCGTTCTTACCTGCGAGCCTGAAAGCCTGAAAAAAGAAAAAGAGGGAAGTGACCACATCTAAGGACCAGTAATCTGCAATATATTTGGTCTTGGGTTTAGATAAACTTTGGGGTCCGGTGGTGAATCAATCATGCACCTGGAGTAGACACCTGAAGTGAATGTTTGGTGAATATCCAATTCCTACCCCTTTAATTGCACCTTCCCAGTTGACTCCAATTCATTTAGCCAAAATCAGATTTTTACAAAAATTTGGAAAAAACACATTTTTTTTGGCTCATCCCTAGTTAGGGATGATGGTTTATGGCCAGATTGGAGATTGTTGGTAGGCCCCTCCATGACCCTGGTTGATTTTCTTTAGCCTAGCCGAGTAAATTGATTAGCTAGAAAGGATCATTATGGCCAATCACTATTGTAACCCCTGAAACAGACAGCCCACAAAGCTACCCGTTCCTCCTCCATGACCACCATCTGCCATATTTGTGGGAACATCTTTTGTAGTAATGCCCAACCACCATCAAATTTTTAGGCAGCCCCAGATTATAAGTGCAGGCAGGGCCACCAATAGGGGGGTAAAGACACTCCTTCTGTACCCGGCCCTGACCCCATTGGGTCAGCAAGGGGCAGCATCCGCAACTTGGTTTGGGGACTCTTACCCACCAGAGTTGGGGCTTGAGTTGACTTCCCCTTCCATATTCCCCAAGGTGGATTTTGGAGCTTGGGCTACGGAGCTTGTGCTCAGGTTGGGCAGCTGGGCATGATGCCGGCTACCCCTTCCTCCTCTATGGCCACCAACTGCCATGCTTGTAGAAAGATCTATTGCAGTGGTGCCCAATCACCATCAGATGTTTCTAGCCCTAGATTAGAGGATTATGGGTGAGGGCAGGGCGATAAAGACGCTACTCCTGTACCGGGCCCTAGCCCCTTTGGGTCAGCAGGGGGGCCCAAACAGGGGCAGCATCTGCCGCTCAGTTCAGGGATTCCTGGCCATCGGAATTGGAGCTCAAATCAACCCCCCTCCCCACCTTCCATAGCCACCCAGCTGGGATTTTGGAACATGGGCTCAGGTTGGGCAGCCGAGCATGATTATGGTTACCCCTTCATCCTCCATGGCCACTAGCTGCCATGTTTGTAGGAGGATCTATTGTAGTGATGCCAACCACTGTTAAATGTTTCTAGGCGGCCCTAGAGTAGAGGGTTATGGGGGATGGCAGGGCTGCCAACAAGGGGGTAAAGACACTACTCCTGTATCGGGGCCCTGGCCCCATTGGGTCAGCAGTGGGACCCAACAGGGTCAGCGTCCGCCGCTCAGTTTGGGGATTCCTGGCCATCGGAGTGGGGGCTCAAATCAACCCTCCCCCCTTTTTTTATAGATTTTGTAGCTTGGGCTCAGGTTGGGCAGCCAAGCAGGATCCCGGCTACCCCTTCCTCCTCCATGGCCACCAACTGCCATGTTTGTGGGAGATATATAGAGGGCTATGATTGCCAATGGGGGGGGGGGGGGGGGTGCAGATAATACTACTGTACTGGGCCCTGGCTCCATTGGGTTATGGGAGGACCAGTAGGGGCAGAATCCACAGCTCGGTTTTGGGACTCCTGCCTGCCGGAGTTGGGGCTCGAGCTGGCTCCCCCTTCAATAGCTTCCAGGCAGGATGCTGGAGATTGGGTTGCAGAGCTTGTGCTCAGGTTGGAGATGCGGGCATGATGCCTGCTACCCCTTCTCCCTCCATGGACAACAACTGCCATGTTTGTAGGAGGATCTGATGTAGCGATGCCCAAACACCGTCAAATGTTTCTAGGCGGCCCTCGATTTGAGGGTTTTGGGCGCAGGCAGGGCTGCCAAAAGGGGGGGTGCAGATACTACTCCTGTACTGGGCCATGGCACCATTGGGTCATGGGGGGGGACCAGTAGAGGCAACATCCACAGCCCAGTTTTGGGACTCCTGTCTGTGTAAGGTGTCCTGAAGTGACCTCCACCAGAAGCCCAGGTGACAGGGTGACAACGCAGGCATGTGATTGGGAGACGGGGACAGAGCGTTGTCACCCTCTAACAGGAAGTGTCCGAACAAGGACCTTCATGGCAGGATCACCAGGGATGATTTTATGATGCATCAAAGCTTCTATGAGATGTCTGAGATCAAGTTTACATCTATTCATTGAGATTATGTAATATATTTCCATATACTGATCTGATGTGTTCATTTACCAAATTATTTAATAACTATGCTATGAAAAATAAAAAATGTTCATTTGTTACTTTGTATCCCTGTTGATTTTTTCATAAATGTTTCTTATTTAGTTACATTTTAGTCAAGTTTAGCACATTTAAAACACACACCAAACCCAATATAGGGTTTATTTATGAAACATTCGTTGGACGAATGTCACAAGCGTTTGACCAGCCTGCACGAATCTTCATCGTAGTTTTCCCAATAAGGTTCCTATGATCGTCATCTCCATCTAGTGGCCAAAATGCGGAATTCATTTTCATTTCTGATCTAAATCAGGAACAATACTGCATTTTGGCCACTAGATGGAGCTGACGATCATAGGAAATAATCCTATTAGAGAAAAATGGGGAAAATTTGTGAAGACTGGCAAATGCTTGTGACATTCATACAATAAATGTTTAATAAATAGGCCCCTGTGTGTTCTTGAAGGTGACCTCCACCCCCCCCCCTTCAGTCTTGCACAGAAACGGCTTCCTCTGAAAAGGCTTTCTCATATTTCGCCGCACACTATAAGCCTCTCACAATGTGCATTAGAAGCAGCAGCAAGTCAGATAGTGCCTGCCTCATTTCCTGGTTGGAGGAGGTCAAGCATCAACTAGCTCTTTCCTCCCCAGGCCCGCTCCTTTTATTCATTGGATTCGCCCCTGGCCGCCCCTTTCATTCATTGGATTTGCCCCTGGCCTGCCCCTTTCATTCATTGGATTTGTCCCAGGCCCACTCATTTCATTCATTGGATTTGCCCCTGGCCCGCCCCTTTCATTCATTGGATTTGTCCCTGGCCCGCCCCTTTCATTCATTGGATTTGCCTCTGGCCCGCCCCTTTCATTCATTGGATTTGTCCCTGGCCCACACCTTTCATTCATTGGATTTGTCCCTGGCCCGCCCCTTTCATTCATTGGATTTGTCCCTGGCCCGCCCCTTTCATTCATTGGATTTGTCCCTGGCCCGCCCCTTTCATTCATTGGATTTGCCCCTGGCCAGTCCCTTTCATTCATTGTATTTGCCCCTGTCCTGCTCCTTTCATTCAGTGGATTTGCCCCTGTCCTGCTCCTTTCATTCAGTGGATTTGCCCCGTCCTGCTCCTTTCATTCAGTGGATTTGCTCCTGGCCTTCCCCTTTCATAAATTGGATCTGCCCCAGCGCGCCCCTTTCATTCATTGGATTTGCCCCTGGCCAACCCCTTTCATTCATTGGATTTTCCTCTGGCCTGCCCCTTTTATTCATTGGATTTTCCCCTGGCCAATCCTTTCATTCATTGGATTTTCCTCCGGCCTGCCCCTTTTATTCATTGGATGTGCTCCTGGCCTGCCCCTTTTAATGTATTGGATTTTCCCTTGACCTGCCCTTCTCATTCATTGTATTTGTATTTGTCCCTGGCCCGCCCCTTTCATTCATTGGATTGGCCCCTTTCATTAATTGGATTTACACCTGGCCCGCCCCTTCCATTCATTGAATTTGCCCCTGGCCTGCCCCTTCCATTCATTGGATTTGCCCCTGGCCTGCCCCTTCCATTCATTGGATTTGTCCCTGGCCCGCCCCTTCCATTCATTGGATTTGCCCCTGGCCCGCCCCTTCCATTCATTGGATTTGCCCCTGGCCTACCCCTTCTATTCATTGGATTTGCCCCTGGCCTGCCCCTTCCATTCATTGGATTTGCCCCTGGCCCGCCCCTTTCATTCATTGGATTTGCCCCTGGCCCGCCCCTTCCATTCATTGGATTCGCCCTTGGCCTGCCCCTTCCATTCATTGGATTTGCTCCTGGCCTTCCCCTTTCATAAATTGGATCTGCCCCAGCCCGCCCCTTTCATTCATTGGATTTTCCTCCGGCCTGCCCCTTTTATTCATTGGATTTGCCCCTGACCTGCCCCTTTTAATGTATTGGATTTTCCCTTGACCTGCCCTTCTCATTCATTGTATTTGTATTTGTCCCTGGCCTGCCCCTTTCATTCATTGGATTGGCCCCTTTCATTTATTGGATTTACACCTGGCCTGCCCCTTCCATTCATTGAATTTGCCCCTGGCCTGCCCCTTCCATTCATTGGATTTGCCCCTGGCCTGCCCCTTCCATTCATTGCATTTGCCCCTGGCCCGCCCCTTCCATTCATTAGATTTGCCCCTGGCCCGCCCCTTCCATTCATTGGATTTACCCCTGGCCCGCCCCTTCCATTCATTGGATTTGCCCCTGGCCCGCCCCTTCCATTCATTGGATTCGCCCCTGGCCCGCCCCTTCCATTCATTGGATTCGCCCCTGGCCCGCCCCTTCCATTCATTGGATTTGCCCCTGGCCTGCCCCTTTCATTTATTGGATTTGCTCCTGGCCTTCCCCTTTCAGTAATTGGATCTGCCCCGGCCCGCCCCTTTCATTCATTGGATTTACTCCCGGCACGCCCCTTCCATTCATTGGATTTGCCCCTGGCCCGCCCCTTCCATTCATTGGATTCGCCTCTGGCCCGCCCCTTCCATTCATTGGATTCGCCCCTGGCCCGCCCCTTCCATTCATTGGATTTGCCCCTGGCCTGCCCCTTTCATTCATTGGATTTGCTCCTGGCCTTCCCCTTTCAGTAATTGGATCTGCCCCGGCCCGCCCCTTTCATTCATTGGATTTACTACTGGCCTGCCCCTTTCATCCATTGGATTTTTCCCTGGCCCGTCCCTTTCATTCATTGGATTTACTCCTGGCCCACCCCTTCCATTCATTGAATTTGCCCCTGGCCTGCCCCTTCCATTCATTGGATTAGCCCCTGGCCTGCCCCTTCCATTCATTGGATTAGCCCCTGGCCCGCCCCTTCCATTCATTGGATTTGCTCCTGGTCTTCCCCTTTCAGTAATTGGATCTGCCCTGGCCCACCCCTTTCATTCACTGGATTTACTCCTGGCCCGCCCCTTTTATCCATTGGATTTCGTTTCTTTCATTCATGGAGATTCAGCAGCACACGTCTTCATGCAAATTTAACCTGCCTAGGCCCACCCACTCCTCAAGACCAACACCCACCCATCAATCCATTTTATTATTTTTGCATAACTCCTCCCACTGCTGGTATCAGGACTGAGTACTTCTGCAAGAGGTGGGGTGCTGTGACATTTTCAGGAAGCTGGCCCCTCCCACCAGCCATAGAGAAGCACAGAGACCCAGTGATGACATCACTGGGTCTAAAATAAGATATGAAATCAAAATGGAAACATTTTTATTTAGAAATGTTGATGATGGGGGGAGGGGGAACCAGGGTTAAACGTCACATTTTTTACGTGCACTACCCCAAGATATGGTATATGTGCATTAAATCTGAGCAACACCTTCCGCTGTTAAATGCACAGATGTGAAAGTGCGTTGTTGCAAAAATTCAAGATGATTTTTTTAATGCATAAGACATGAGGGGCCCCCAGGGGGCCAGTAGTCCCAGCGTGTGTCAGATCCCTGCATCTTGTGACAGATCTGATCGATTCGGTGATGGATTTTATACGTGGAGACATCGATTTCAGTATCACGCCTCAATGGCGGGGAGGAGGGCAAGGTGGCCCTTTTAGCGTCACCCCCCGGAGGGCCCGATGGTGGGCACCTCCGGAGAGCAGAGCTCAGGACACACACAGATTCCCCCCAGGAAGAGCGGGGGAGGGGGCTCATTAAAAAGCCCTCAATTTATAATAATTACACTAATTGGCGCAATGTAAACATGTCACGTCCCATTTCCTGAGTGCGGCTCAGCCGATCCCCCTACCCCCCCCCCTCCGCCAACATCAGCAGACAGCTTTAAACAAACTCAGCTAATTACCCCTCCAGCCTTAAATAAACTCCAGATGGGGGCTCCCCCCCCCCCATCTTCCAGGGACTGTCATCCCTATCAGGGTCTAGGACAGTCATCAATAACTAATCAATGACTTATCGGTGGTGATCGATGCCAGAGATGACAGTTCCTATGTTGAGGGATGGGTTCCTTAAAAAAAAAAAGTGGTTTGCAGCACCAGAGCCCTGGGTTCAGTTCTCACCAGAGGCTGAGCAACCAAACCTTCCACCCATTGCCTGACACTCCCTGAAACTATGGGACCATCACCGAGCACCACATTGTATCAACTTGTGAACAACGCAAAGAGCTGGTAAATGTCCCGAGATCTGATTGGCTGTGGCTAGCCATGGGGGGAGCCATATCTACAAGCAAAACCTAAGTTCCCGGGTCTGTACACCTTCTGTGGCCATTATGAGGGGTGCCCACCATCCCTGTGCTGAGTTCCCGGGTCTGTACACCTTCTGTGGCCATTATGAGGGGTTCCCACCATCCCTGTGCTGGGTTCCTGGGTCTGTACACCTTCTGTGGCCATTATGAGGGGTTCCCACCATCCCTGTGCTGAGTTCCCGGGTCTGTACACCTTCTGTGGCCATTATGAGGGGTTCCCACCATCCCTGTGCTGGGTTCCTGGGTCTGTACACCTTCTGTGGCCATTATGAGGGGTTCCCACCATCCCTGTGCTGAGTTCCCAGGTCTGTACATCTGCTGTGCCCATTATGAGGGGTTCCCACCATCCCTGTGCTGAGTTCCCGGGTCTGTACACCTGCTGTGCCCATTATGAGGGGTTCCCACCATCCCTGTGCTGAGTTCCTGTGTCTGTTCACATTCTGTGGCCATTATGAGGGGTGCCCACCATCCCTGTGCTGAGTTCCCAGGTCTGTACACCTGCTATGCCCATTATGAGGGGTTCCCACCATCCCTGTGCTTGCTGAGTTCCTGGGTCAGTTCACATTCTGTGGTCATTATGAGGGGTGCCCACCATCCCCTTGCTGAGTTCCTGGGTCTGTTCACATTTTGTGGCCATTATGAGAGGTTCCCACCATCCCTGTGCTGAGTTCCCGGGTCTGTACACCTGCTGTGCCCATTATGAGAGGTTCCCACCATCCCTGTGCTGAGTTCCCGGGTCTGTACACCTGCTATGCCCATTATGAGGGGTTCTCACCATCCCTGTGCTGAGTTCCCAGGTCTGTACACCTGCTATGCCCATTATGAGGGGTTCCCACCATCCCTGTGCTGAGTTCCTGTGTCTGTTCACATTCTGTGGCCATTATGAGGGGTGCCCACCATCCCTGTGCTGAGTTCCCGGGTCTGTACACCTGCTGTGCCCATTATGAGAGGTTCCCACCATCCCTGTGCTGAGTTCCCGGGTCTGTACACCTGCTGTGCCCATTATGAGGGGTTCCCACCATCCCTGTGCTGAGTTCCCAGGTCTGTACACCTGCTATGCCCATTATGAGGGGTTCTCACCATCCCTGTGCTGAGTTCCCAGGTCTGTACACCTGCTATGGCCATTATGAGGGGTTCCCACCATCCCTTTGCTGAGTTCCTGGGTCTGTACACCGGTTGTGCCCATCATTAGGGGATGCATAGAGAGTTGTGATCTTCCATGGAAGCTCCTGAGATCCACAGCTCTTCATTTATGAATGTGCTTCACTCCACCTCCTGGACTCCTGTGTGATCAGTGACCCTGGGGCGGCCCTGATGAGCAGGGTGACAGTTTGGAGAGTCAGCTCCACCATCAGTCAATGATTATCCAGCTTCGTCCATCCATCATGTCAGATGAATCCAGGCTGGACAGTGACTGGTGGGCGGCCAGAGGAAGAGTCAGCAGATAATGGGGTCGGGAGGGCCAGGGGTGGACAACCATTGATTGAAGAGGGAAGACAATGGTTCCTCAGGCACACATACAGAGAAATATGTGTACAATACAGGGGGGGCCACACCCGGCCTTTATCTGTACATAATGACCCCCTCATCACACTCAGCATTGTGCTGAGATTAAACCATTTCCTGAGCAGAGCTGGACAACGGAGGGGCCGCCCACACCACCACCGCCTAGGACAGAAGAGAATGTAGACAATATGTCGCTGGTCATCAAATCCCAATAACAGAACAATACAACGCATTCACTTCTTTGCAATGGGTTAACGTTCTTTATGTATAAATTTTGAATTTCCCTAAATTCACTTTTAGATTTCTAAAAAAAAAAAAATATATTTATGATGAATTAGACTAAAAATAAATATAACATTTAGAATAATAATAAAAAAAAAATTATATATATCTATATATATATATCTATATCTATATATCTATATATATATCTATATATATATCTATCTATATATCTATCTATATATCTATCTATATCTATATATATATCTATAGATATATCTATATCTATAGATATATCTATATCTATAGATATATATATATATCTATAGATCTATAGATATAGATCTATAGATATAGATCTATAGATATAGATCTATAGATATAGATATATAGATCTATATCTATAGATATATATATAAACATGAAAATAAATAAATAAAAACCACCAAAAAAATAAAAATAAATAAATAATATTTTTTAAAAACTCAAATTCGGCCAACAAATTCTAATACCTGACTGATTGATTACAACCACAAACAAAAGACCTGATAAAAATGAAAAACAACAGATGTGAAATTTTATTTTATTTCATTCCGTTCTATCGTGTGTGTGTGTGTTTTACTTTTTGTATGGTATTATTACATTTTCTTTTTTCCCCACATATAGTTATTTGAAATAGATTTTTTTGCAGTATTTTTTTTTTAATTGTTACATAAAATGCAAAAAAAAAAAAAACTTTATTCTGATTTAAAAAACAAAATGTCCACCGATTTCCAATACCTGACTGATTGATTACACAAAAAGAATTGATCAAATAAAGAAAAAAAAAAAAGGAAAAGACATGAAATTTTAATTTGCTCTTTTGCTTTTTTTTTCCTTTTTATTTTTTATTGTTATTTGAAGCATTCTATTGTAGATATTAATGGTGTGTTTTTCTTGCTCTAAGGTATTTTCTATGAATAGTTATATGGAATAGGAAAATAAAAAATTATATATTTTGGATTTTTTTTTTATTTATTATTTTGTTGCATATGATCTCATTTTTCTATTTTTTTTTCTTTTTTCATTTTTTCAGCCCTGATAAGGGGAAATGGTTCCAGCCTCTGAAATGTGTTCTTTTAAATTCTGCTGAATAGAATATTATGTTGGAACCTTTGACCAGTATCCGGTGCTCTCACAAATGCTAATATAGTTGGGCTTTGCTCCTGAACCCCCTACCCCCCCAGGAGGCTTTTGAAACACATGGGGGGGGGGGGCAGCCTCAGTGCCGGGACAATATCATCCACTGCCCAGGGCAAAAATGCCAAATTATACCTCCCACCCCCCTTTATTATGTGAAAGCTTATGGGGGGGGGGGGGAGCACAGCCTGCACCTCCTCCCGGCACTCTCCTCCTCTTCTTGCCATTTCCAGCACTGGGCTGACAGAAGTAGTGATGCAGCTGTCACTACTCCTGTCAGTCTTATAATAGAAGGGACTTGCGGAGCCCCCATCCCCACAATACACGCTGCGCCCAAGGCACCTGTCCCTTCCACCCACCCCCATTGTCCCAGCCCTGGACAGCCTTACCAAACTGCTCAGCTTGATTAATAATTCAAGAAAAGGTGGATGTGAGGCGCAGGAATCCATTCTTTTATCAGTCGTGGAGTGTTGGTTGAACTTGATGACTGGACCTCGATAGTTCTAACAGAATTTTTTTTTTTTTTTTTGCTTCCTGCTGTCTCAGTGACAACCACACCCACTAAATATATGGGTGTCACGGGGACAGGAAGTGAGTGCTAATCTCATGGAGTCACTCACCAGGCACAAGGAAGGCCAGAGAACTGGAACTGTATACTGGTTCAGGGTCAAGTAACTTCAAGGGGCCCATTTATAAAGAAAAAATAGTCTCAGCATTCGCATCCCTGTGTTGTTTATTTTCTATGATTGCCAGTGCCATCTAGTGGCCATATTTTGCTATTTTCTTGATTGAGGTATTTTAGGAAAATGCTGCATTATGGGCCTTAGGTGGCGCCAACGTTTATAGGAAACAGGCGCATTACAGCTGTGCAAATGCTAACACATTGGCGCAATTCATTTTTGAACACTTTTTTTTGTTATAAATAGACCTCTAAGTATTGGAGTAGGAGGATCACTGTGACATCCAAGCAAGTAGCATTTTCAGAAGATCAGCAATAACAGCCATTTTGTTTCACTTATGAAAGGTTTCCTTGTGTTGAATCTCTCCAGTTCACCCACTACTCTGTCTTCTGATTACTGATAGTCTAGGAACACCATTTTTCTAGACATGTGGCTTTGCTCTCCTGGGTTTACAAGCTCCACCCACTGTGCTATCCAATGGCAGCCAAACACATGGTGAGATATCCTGCATTACTTTGTGTCTCTGCCCCTCCCACAATGGTGAGATCTCCCTGCATTAGTTTGTGTCTCTGCCCCTCCCACAATGGTGAGATTTCCCTGCAGTAGTTTGTGTCTCTGCCCCTCCCACAATGGTGAGATTTCCTGCATTAGTTTGTGTCTTTGCCCCTCCCACAATGGTGAGATTTCCCTGCATTAGATTGTGTCTCTGCTCCTCCCACAATGGGGAGATTCCCTGCAGTAGTTTGTGTCTCTGCCCCTCCCACAATGGTGAGATCTCCCTGCAGTAGTTTGTGTCTCTGCCCCTCCCACAATAGTGCGATTCCCTGCAGTAGTTTGCTTCTCTGCCCCTCCCACAATGGTGAGATTTCCCTGCAGTAGTTTGTGTCCCTGCCCCACCCACAATGGTGAGGTTTCCTTGCAGTAGTTTGTGTCTCTGCCCCTCCCACAATGGTGAGATTTCCCTTCAGTAGTTTGTGTCTCTGCCCCTCCCACAATGGTGAGATTTCCCTTCAGTAGTTTGTGTCTCTGCTCCTCCCACAATGGTGAGATTTCCCTGCAGTAGTTTGTGTCTCTGCCCCTCCCACAATGGTGAGATTTCCTGCAGTAGTTTGTGTCTCTGCCCCTCCCACAATGGCGAGAGTTCCCTGCAGTAGTTTGTATCTCTGCCCCTCCCACAATGGTGAGATTTCCCTGCAGTATTTTGTGTCTCTGCTCCTCCCACAATGGTGAGATTTCCTGCATTCGTTTGTGTCTCTGCTCCTCCCACAATGGTGAGATTTCCTGCATTCGTTTGTGTCTCTGCCCCTCCCACAATGGTGAGATTTCCTTGCAGTAGTTTGTGTCTCTGCCCCTCCCACAATGGCGAGAGTTCCCTGCAGTATTTTGTGTCTCTGCTCCTCCCACAATGGTGAGATTTCCTGCATTCGTTTGTGTCTCTGCCCCTCCCACAATGGTGAGATTTCCATGCAATAGTTTGTGTCTCTGCCCCTCCCACAATGGTGAGATTTCCCTGCAGTAGTTTGTGTCTCTGCCCCTCCCACAATGGTGAGATTTCCTGCAGTAGTTTGTGTCTCTGCCCCTCCCACAATGGCGAGAGTTCCCTGCAGTAGTTTGTATCTCTGCTCCTCCCACAATGGTGAGATTTCCCTGCAGTAGTTTGTGTCTCTGCCCCTCCCACAATGGTGAGATTTCCATGCAGTAGTTTGTGTCTCTGCCCCTCCGACAATGATGAGATTTCCTGCAGTAGTTTGTGTCTCTTCCCCTCCCAAAATGGTGAGATTTCTCTGCAGTAGTTTGTGTCTCTGCCCCTCCCACAATGGTGAGATTTCCCTTCAGTAGTTGTGTCTCTGCTCCTCCCACAATGGTGAGATTTCCCTTCAGTAGTTTGTGTCTCTGCTCCTCCCACAATGGTGAGATTTCCTGCATTCGTTTGTGTCTCTGCCCCTCCCACAATGGCAAGAGTTCCCTGCAGTAGTGTCTCTGCCCCTCCCACAATGGTCAGATTTCCTTGCAGTAGTTTGTGTCTCTGCCCCTCCCACAATGGTGAGATTTCCATGCAATAGTTTGTGTCTCTGCCCCTCCCACAATGGTGAGATTTCCTGCAGTAGTTTGTGTCTCTGCCCCTCCCACATTGGCGAGAGTTCCCTGCAGTAGTTTGTGTCTCTGCCCCTCCCACAATGGTGAGATTTCCATGCAATAGTTTGTGTCTCTGCCCCTCCCACAATGGTGAGATTTCCTTGCAGTAGTTTGTGTCTCTGCCACTCCCACAATGGTGAGATTTCTATGCAATAGTTTGTGTCTCTGCCCCTCCCACAATGGTGAGATTTCCCTTCAGTAGTTGTGTCTCTGCCCCTCCCACAATGGTGAGATTTCCCTTCAGTAGTTGTGTCTCTGCTCCTCCCACAATGGTGAGATTTCCCTTCAGTAGTTTGTGTCTCTGATCTTCCAACAATGGTGAGATTTCCCTGCAGTAGTTTGTGTCTCTGCCCCTCCCACAATGGCGAGAGTTCCCTGCAGTAGTTTGTGTCTCTGCTCCTCCCACAATGGTGAGATTTCCTGCATTCGTTTGTGTCTCTGCCCCTCCCACAATGGCAAGAGTTCCCTGCAGTAGTGTCTCTGCCCCTCCCACAATGGTGAGATTTCCTTGCAGTAGTTTGTGTCTCTGCCCCTCCCACAATGGTGAGATTTCCATGCAATAGTTTGTGTCTCTGCCCCTCCCACAATGGTGAGATTTCCTTGCAGTAGTTTGTGTCTCTGCCCCTCCCACAATGGTGAGATTTCCATGCAATAGTTTGTGTCTCTGCCCCTCCCACAATGGTGAGATTTCCCTGCAGTAGTGTGTGTCTCTGCCCCTCCCACAATGGTGAGATTTCCCTTCAGTAGTTTGTGTCTCTGCCCCTCCCACAATGGTGAGTTTTCCATGCAATAGTTTGTGTCTCTGCCCCTCCCACAATGGTGAGTTTTCCTTGCAGTAGTTTGTGTCTCTGCCCCTCCCACAATGGTGAGTTTTCCTTGCAGTAGTTTGTGTCTCTGCCCCTCCCACAATGGTGGGATTTCCCTGCATTAGTTTGTGTCTCTGCCCCTCCCACAATTAAGAGATTGCCTTGGAGTAGTTGGTGTCTCGGCCCCTCCCACAAAGCCATGATGAACTTCTCTATCTCTCTTGAGTAGTTTGGGTAAACTGGGAATTCTGGTGGCAATCTTTAAGCACTGGTGGGTGGACATGGCCTTTAAGAGCACCAAAACCAGGCAACCTCATGTCCACGGCTCTGCTCAAATATTAAGTGATAACGTCCTGCATGACATGTGAAGAGTTTCCCTGGAAAGAACTGAGTATTTTATCACTTTTATTATCAAATAATTTAATATAAAAAGTAAGGAACAGAATGAAATCTTCACAAATGCATATATATATAAATATATACACGTACTGTACAATCGTAAGTAACCGCGGTCTTCACAGTGCGATATATAGAAAACACGTGTACGTTCCAGACACACTCAGGGCGGAGAGGAGGTTACGTTGGTCGGCGTACACAACAGAAACGCACGTACGATAATTCTGTTCCCTGTTCACCGTGTATAAGGCCTTATACATTACGGCCACACACTTTATATTGCATCGGTGACATCATGGAGGACACCACTGGGCATCAGAAGTCATTATCAGGGCTTCCTCCTGACGTCCGGACTCGTGGTCCAAGACCAAAGACTTTGGTAAGTTGTAGGCCAACGGTAACAGTCCAGCGGCCTCTGTAAGCCAAAGATTGTCAATCTTCTGGTCAGCTGCAGGCCAATGGTAACAGTCCAGTGGTCCCTGTAGGCCAAAGATGGTCAATCATTTGGTTGACCAGGCCAGTGGTAACTATCCAGTGGTCTCTGTAGGATAACGATGGTCAATCATTTGGTTGACCAGGCCAATGGTAACGCACTAACTGCTCCTTGTAGGCCGAAGGTGGCAACGAAATGGTTAACTGTGGCCCAGGGTCAGGGTTTCAGAGGATGGCCTGACTCTGCAGTCGGAAGGGTTATATTAACTGGTAGTGTATACGGTTTAATGACCATTTGTTGTCTTTAATGGCCACTTGTGGTTCAAGAAACAGAGAGGGTACCAACTTCCATTGCAGTCTCTTGGGTAGTCCTTGGCACGAGCTTGCAGTAAAACGGCTGAAGGCACTGGGTTGCAGTTTCATAGTCAAGTGTAGAGCAAATTTGTAATCCAAAAGCCTTTGGAGGCACACTGAAGTCTGTCCATCCTTTGAAGGCACTGGACAACTGTCTGGAATGGCCTCTGAAAGAAATGGGTGATGGTCCAACTGCCTTATGGAGGCAACGGGTAACAGTCAGATAGTCCTTTAAAGGCACTGGAGAACTGTCCTTGGAGGCACTGGGTAACAGTCCAACTGTCCTTTATAGGCACTGGGAAACTGTCCAGCTGGCCTTTGAAGGCACTGGGAAACTGTCCAACTGACCTTTGAAGGCACTGGGAAACTGTCCAACTGACCTTTGAAGGCACTGGGAACCTGTCCAACAGTTCCTGGAGGCACTGGTTTGCAGTCCAAAAGTCTTTTGAAAACCATTAGTAACACGGTGCAGAAACTGGCGGAAGCTTCTCCGGTGGAATGATCTGTTGTAGACTAGATAGAATTTTCTTCTGGTGGCCAGCAAGGGTGATGCCCATTCGAAGGAGATCTCTGAAAGGGAAACAAGAGGATTACTCAATATGCATTCAATTTATGAGCCCAAATAACAATTTCTCTGTCCCTAATCAACCCCAGCCTGCCTTCCATATCAAGCTTTCTCTACTGCCCCCTATGTCCTGTTTGAATAACTATAGCCACCCCCCCCCCCCCCCTCTTACCTCCTCTACTGCCTTGTCATTGCATATTACTTGCAGTATAGTTAGACATTATGAACATATCAAAGACAGAGCTTCTGTACCCTCTAATTTGGCAAGAAAGTCGCTATTTTACAGCCTGTGACCTTGTCACAGGGTCCCCGATGCACTCGGCACTTCAGTACCCTGTTGGAGGAGTCACTCTTAGGGAATGCCCAAAAACCAGCCTACTGAATCGGTGAAGATTGAGTGCTTATGGGAACTGTTGCCTACGAGGGCATGTTCACGTTATAGGGGAGTAACGTAAGGCGCCCTTTGTAGACTTCAGTTCGCATGGGCCCTCCGCTTTCACAGTTCGAGTGGTTGGCTCTCAGGGGCTTTTAGGACTACATTCTGTGAGTGTAGGGGTGGGCCTATGGGGGGGCTTAGACAGGTTTTTGGGTGGCCAATTTTAGGTTTGTTGTGCATCCAAACAAGTGACTGCAGAGGAGGTTTCCTATTAACTAGAAGCAGGTAGGCTGGATGACCCAGTCTGCAGCTTCAGAATCTGACTTGAGGTTATTTGGAGTAACAGAGACAGTTTGTTATTCAGACACTGATAAAACATTTTCTTGCTTGGATGACATACTCTGTGGTGATCTGCCGCACTCGGCTGAAGGTGGTAAATCCGGCGCTCCTGAAACCCTCTTCGTAACGACCCATCTTGATGGCGTGCAACCACTCGCCCACCGTGGCAAAGGAGGAGTAGTGGGGTGTGCGCTGGTCCAGGAGGGGCTGCTGCGATGACCTGCCAGGGGCAAGGGGGGAGGGGGAGAGAAGATCCATGGTGGTCAGAAATGCTGCAGAAACACAACTGACCCTCCCCCAACGTCCAAGGACAATGTCTCTGCTCTGCACAACTGACCGGATGCACCACAGTCATGGCCTTATTTTAAGTAAGATTTTGATTGGACATTTTTACAAAAGGGTGCAGTGGGCGGGTCAATTTTATACCACCATTTTATTAAATTTAGAATAGTCAGCCTTTGTGTTGCAAATCAGTTGGTGAAGTTAACTGGACAAACCAATCAAAATCGTACTGCCTATGGCCAAAAATTTGTGAATTTGTGAAAATACAGTAACCTTTCGAAAGTGAGTACACCCCTCACATTTTTGTAAATATTCTATAATATCTTTTCATGTGACAACACTGAAGAAATGACACTTGTCTACAATGTAAAGTAGTGAGTGTACAGCTTGTATAACAGTGTAAATTTGATGTCCCCTCAAAATAACTCAACACACAGCCATTCATGTCTAAACCGCTGGCAACAAAAGTGAGTACACCCCTAAGTGAAAATGTCCAAATTGGGCCCAAAGTGTCAATATTTTTTTTGTGGCCACCATTATTTTCCAGCACTGCCTTAACCCTCTTGGGCATGGAGTTCACCAGAGCTTCACAGGTTGCCACTGGAGTCCTCTTCCACTCCTCCATGACGACATCACGGAACTGGTGGATGTTAGAGACCTTGCGCTCCTCCACCTTCCATTTGAGGATGCCCCACAGATGCTCAATAGGGTTTAGGTCTGGAGACATGCTTGGCCAGTCCATCACCTTTACCCTCAGCTTCTTTAGCAAGGCAGTGGTCGTCTTGGAGGGGTGTTTGGGGTCGGTATTATGTTGGAATACTGCCCTGCGGCCCAGTCTCTGAAGGGGGGGATCATGCTCTGCTTCGGTATGTCACAGTACATGTTGCCATTCATGGTTCCCTCAATGAACTGTAGCTCCCCAGTGCCGGCAGCACATATGCAGCCCCAGTGTCTTGCCTACAGTCATGCTTGACTGTAGGCAAGACACACTTGTCTTTGTCCTCATCACCTGGTTGCCGTCACACTCGCTTGACACCATCTGAACCAAATAAGTTTATCTTGGTCTCATCAGACCACAGGACATGGTTCTAGTAGTCCATGTCCTTAGTCTGCTTGTCTTTAGCAAACTGTTTGCGGGCTTTCTTGTGCATCATCTTTAGAAGAGGCTTCCTTCTGGAATGACAGCCATGCAGACCAATTTGATGCAATGTGTGGCATATGGTCTGAGCACTGACAGGCTGACCCACCCCTTCAACCTCTACAGTAATGCTGGCAGCACTCATACGTCTAATTCCCTAAGACAACCTCTGGATACGACACTCAGTATGTGCACTCAACTTCTTTGGTAGACCATGGCGAGGCCTGTTCTGAGTGGAACCTGTCCTGTTAAACCACTGTATGGTCTTGGCCACCGTGCTACAGCTCAGTTTCAGGGTCTTGGCAATCTTCTTATAGCCCAGGCCATCTTTATGTAGAGCAACAATTCTTTTTTTCAGATCCTAAGAGAGTTCTTTGCCATGAGGTGCCATGGTGAACTTCCAGTGACCAGTAGGAGAGAGTGAGAGCGATAAAACCAAAATTTAACACACCTGCCCCCCATTCACACCTAAGACCTTGTAACACTAACGAGTCACATAACACGAGGGGGATGGATGATTGAGCCCAATTTGGACATTTTCACTTAGGGGTGTACTCACTTTTGTTGCCAGCGGTTTAGACATGGCTGTGTGTTGACTTATTTTGAGGGGACAGCAAATTTACACTGTTATACAAGCTGTACACTCACTACTTTACATTGTAGACAAGTGTCATTTCTTCAGTGTTGTCAAATGAAAAGATAGAAGAAAATATTTACAAAAATGTGAGGCGTGTACTGACTTTTGTGAGATACCGTAGATGTAAAGAGGATACAGGCAGCACAGGATACTATGGAGGCTGAAGGGTTAAGCCCATCAAATACGTCTCATATGTATAGAATATATAACAGTAATGAACATGTAGACACTGGAAATCGTTAGATTAACGGTTCCCCATGCTGAGATATCATTAATCTAGGGTCTACTTAAGAACTAGGATCGTGCAGCTGCTAGTTCTATGACTGCATGGAGTCACTGATGGCTGCTGGTCCACATATAATGATCTGGAACCAAATCAGTGTGACTGGCGGCCCAGAATGATGATCCCATGAGGGGTGTTTATAAACAAACCCTGCCGACTCCAGCATAGAGAAGCACATTGACGGCTGAGACAAACAGGCTGCTGCTGTCAGTGAGCGGGAAAAAAAAAGTTTAACATATGATTTCCAATAAAAATAGCAAATACTTTTAGTGGTGGTCACGGGACCATTTGGTCATTTGTCTCCCGAAGAAGAGGGCTGGGGGTGGAGATTGAAGGGGATGTCGCAGATCCTAGGAGACTCTGTGTTCCCATACTGTAGGTGGAGACATGCAGGAGTCCCTGTCACCCAACCATGGGCATGGCAGCTAACATCAACAGTCCTAGAGGACCATGCATTCTCAGGCCGTAGGAAGGGTTGTGCAGGAGTCACTGAAACTGGAGGGGGCATGGCCGCGGACGTCAATGGTCCTAGAGGATCTTGGGGAGATGACAGCTGATGTCAATAGACCTAGAAGATCATGCATGGTCAGGCTGTAGGCTGGGACGTTCAGGAGCCACTGTCACTGAAACTCGAGTGGGGCATAACAGCTGAATGCAATGGCCCTAGAGGACGTTGGGGGCATGACAGCTGATGTCCATGGACCTAGAAAACTTTGTGTTATTGGACTGTAGACAGGGACAAGCAGAAGCCAGTGGCACTCAACCAATGGCTTGGCAACAGCCCTAGAGGACCTTGTATTTTTGAGCTGTAAGCTGGGATGTGCAGGAGCCGCTATCACTGAAACTGAAGGGTGCATGGCAGCTGACGTCAACGGTCCTAGAGGACATTGGGGGTATGACAGCTGATGTCAATGGGCCTAGGATACTTTGTGTTCCCGGACTGTAGGTGGGGACATGCAGGATGCACCGTCCCTCAACTATGGGCATGGCAGCTAACATCAAAAGCCCTAGAGGACCATTAATTCCCAGGCTGTCGCCTGGGATATGCAGGAGCCACTGTCACTGAAACTGGAGGAAGCATGGCAGCTGATGTCAATGGCCCTAGAGGACGTTGGGAGCATGAAAGCTGATGTCAATGAACCTAGGAAACTTTGTGTTCCTGGACTGTAGGCAGGGATATGCAGGACCCACTGTCTCTAAACCATGGGCTTGGCAGCTATCAACAGCCCTAGAGTATCTTGTGTTCTTAAGTTTGATGTGCGGGAGTCACTGTCGATAAAACCATGGGCATAGCAGCTGATGCCAATGGTCCTAGAGCAGCTTAGATTTTCAGGCTGCAGGCTGAGACATGCAGAAGCCGGTTTCACTGAAACTAGAGGGAGCATACAGTAGTAGCTGACGCCAATGATCCTAGAGCAACTTATATTTTCAGGCTGTAGGCTGGGACATGCAGGAGCCACTGTCACTGAAACTGGAGGGGGCATGGCAGCTGACGTCAATGGCCCTAGAAGATGTTGGGGGCATGACAGCTGATGTAAATAGAGATAGAAAACTTTGTGTAATTGGACTGTTGACAGGGACATGCAGCAGCCACTGTAACTCAACCATTGGCTTGGCAACAGCTCTAGAGGACCTTGCATTCTTGAGCTGTATGCCGGGATGTGCAGGAGTACCTCAAACAGGAGGGGGCATGGCAGCTGATGTCAATGGCCCTAGAGGACCTTGGGGGCATGACATCAGATGTCAATGGACCTAGGAGATCTTGTGTTCTTGGGTTGTAGATGGGGAAATGCAGGAGCCACTGTCACCCAAACCATGGGCTTGCAAGCTATCACCAACAGCCCTAGAGGACCTTGCATTCATAGGGTGTAGGCTGGGACATTCAGGAGCCACTGGCACTCAACCATAGGCCTGGCAGCTATCAACAGCCCTAGAGGACTATGTATTCTTGAGCTGTAGGCTGGGACATGCAGGAGCCACTGTCAGTGAAACTGGAGGAAGCATGGCAGCTGACATCAATGGCCCTAAAGGACGTTGGAGGCATGACAGCTGATGTCAATGGACCTAGAAAACAATGTGCTATTGGACAGTAGACAGGGACATGCAGGAGCCACTGGTACTCAACCATTGACTTCCCAACAGCCCTAGAGGACCTTGCATTCTTGACCTGTAGGCTGGGACGTGCAGGAGCCACTGTTACTGAAGCTGGAAGAAGCATGGCAGCCCTCAATGGCCCTAAAGGACCTTGCATTCTTAGAGTGTAGACGGGGATATAGGTGGGGATGTGCAGAAGCCACTGTCACTCAACCATGGGCTTCGCAGCTATCATCCACAGCCCTAGAGGATCTTGCATTCTTAGCGTGTAGACGGGGATATAGGTGGGGATGTGCAGAAGCCACTGTCACTCAACCATGGGCTTCGCAGCTATCATCCACAGCCCTAGAGGACCTTGCATTCTCAGGCTGTAGGCTGGGACATGCAGGAGCCACTGTCACTGAACTTAGAGGGGGCATGACAGCTGACGTCAATGGCCCTAGAAGATGTTGGGGGCATGACAGCTGGTCTAAATAGAGATAGAAAACTTTGTGTAATTGGACTGTAGACAGGGACATGCAGCAGCCACTGGCACTCAACCATTGGCTTGGCAACAGCTCTAGAGGACCTTGCATTCTTGACCTGTAGGCTGGGACGTGCAGGAGCCACTGTTGCTGAAACTGGAAGAAGCATGGCAGCCCTCAATGGCCCTAAAGGACCTTGCATTCTTAGAGTGTAGACGTGGATATAGGTGGGGATGTGCAGGAGCCACTGTCCCTCAACCATGGGCTTCGCAGCTATCATCCACAGCCCTAGAGGACCTTACATTCTCAGGCTGTAGGCTGGGAGGCGCAGGAGCGGATGTCACAGAAACTA
Source organism: Lithobates clamitans (assembly GCA_037952925.1). Classification (NCBI taxonomy): domain Eukaryota; kingdom Metazoa; phylum Chordata; class Amphibia; order Anura; family Ranidae; genus Lithobates; species Lithobates clamitans. Next base: position 19,262 of record JBBGZY010002045.1, on the reverse strand, counting down.
GAAGTGGGGCATGGCAGCTGATGTCAATGGACTTGGGAAACTCTGTAGGTGGGGACATGCGGGAGCCACTAGCACTCAACCATTGGCTTGGAAGCTAACATCAACAATCCTAGAGGACCTTGCATTCTTAGGGTGTAGGCTGGGATGTGCAGAAGCCGCTGTCACTGAAACTGGAGGAAGCGTGGCAGCTAATGTCAAGAGACCTAGGAAACTGTGTTCACGGACTTTAGGTGGGGACATGTGGGAGCCACTAGCACTCAACCAATGGCTTGGCAGCTAACATCAACAACCCTAGAGGACCTTGCATTCTTAGGGTGTAGGCAGGGATGTGCAGGAGCCACTGGCACTCAATCGTGGGCATTGCGGCCAACAGAAAAAGCCCTAGAGGACCTTGCAGAAGCCGCTGTCACTGAAACTGGAGGAAGCATGGCAGCTAATGTCAAGAGACCTAGGAAACTGTGTTCATGGACTTTAGGTGGGACATGCAGGAGCCACTGTCACCCAATCATGGGCTTGGAAGCGTACATCATAAAGGACCTTGCATTCTGGAGCTGTAGGCTGGGATGTGCAGAAGCTGCTGTCACTGAAACTGGAGGAAGCATGGCAGCTAATGTCAAGAGACCTAGGAAACTGTGTTCATGGACTTTAGGTGGGACATGCAAGAGCCACTGTCACCCAACCATGGGCTTGGAAGCTAACATCATGGAGGACCTTGCATTCTGGAGCTGTAGGCAGGAATATGCAGGAGCTGCTGTCACACAAATCGGAATGGGAACGTGGCTGCTGTAATCTGATTTTGGGACTACCTACATGACGCCATGTCAGATCGGCTTCCCCGAATTCCCAAATCAGAGGAACAAACGCCAACTGACCACACTAGGAACGGATCTGCTTCCATGCCAGGCATGGTCAGTAATAAAACAGGAAGGGGTTATTTGCTTTGGTTTCTGGTAGGATCACCAGGTAAGTTATGGTTTTAGAAGATGAGAATGAGGATCTTGTACTGGGATTACAGAGAGGAGAAGACTCGTCCCCAAGTTTTCAACCAAAGGGATAATAAATTCTGACTAAGAACAACGGAGTCCCCCAGCGATATACTTTGTCGGGCGTCTTTGTTACATGAGACGTATTTGATGAAGACTTTCACATTTTCAATGTTTAACCTCTAAAGCATCCGATGCAGCAAACTTCCTGCACCGTCCTCTTCCTCCGTCCTTCATGTACAGGATAGATCTGCCCGGGCCGGAGTCTGTTAATTAGGAAGCCGAGTGCACAATAATCCCATTATCTCTCCCCGCTACGCCCCGTCCTTTCCATGGCGGCTTCCTCTCTGCCGCATTCTAACCTCTGAACTCCGACCTCAGCCCTGGAGAGCAATGCTCCCACAATCAGTCTCACTTCCCCCGCTTCGCATAACCCCCCCCCCCCCCTTCAGTGCTGCACTCCAGCAAGAGCCTCATAGGGAAAGACTACTATTAATATGTGATTTTATTATCTACTTATCTATTGCAACAGATAAAAACATTCTGAAAAGATTTGAAGTTTTGGACGTAGTTTTGGAGATGATTTAGACCGTTTGCCGTGTTTTTACTGCTGTCTGTGTCCCCGCTGGAGAGATTCACCCTCTCTATGTGTCCTGGTGTCACCGGCACAGAAAGTGAAATCCAAACACCAAACAGAAATAGAGGGGAAAACTTCCAACGGGGACAACTGCGAGGCGAGATTTCATCTCCCTTCCTGTTGTGACTCCAGGAAAGGAAGTAAAGGATGTCCTTGTAAAACATATAGTATCGAAAACATAAAAACGTATAAAATATTATTAAATATTACTATAAAATATAATATAATTATAATATAAGCTATTAAATCATTTCATTTATAATAATTATTTATAATTAAAAATAATAAATTTGCTACAATAATTGTTACTTTTGATAACTAAATAATTATATTATTAGAATGATATTATATTAGAATGATATAATTCAACATTTGATGATAATTTAATAATATTATATAAATTATATTGTATATAAAATATAAAAATAATAATTTGCTAAAAGAATTGTTCCTTTTGATAACTATTATATTATAATCCTATAATTCAATATTTAATAATAATTTAATAAAACTGTATTATATTAATTTCATTATATAAAAATAATTTGCTATAATAATTGTTACTTTTGATAACTATATAATTATATTATAAATATATAATTCAACATTTAATGATAATTTAATATTATATTAATGATATTGTATGTAAAATATAAAATAATTTGCTAAAATAATTGTTCCCTTTGATAACTATATAATTATATTATTAGAATTATATTACATTAGAATTATATAATTCAACATTTAATGATAATTTAAAAATATTATATTAATTGTGATTGTGATTGGTTCTTTTATGTGCACTTTACAAATCTGTAATTTCAGTTTGTCTTTATTGTTTTTATGTTGTAAAATCAAAATAGACACCTTTAAAAAAATATATATTATAAATAAAAATATTAATTTGCTAAAATAATTGTTCCTTTTGATAGCTATTAATTTATAATTATATTATAATCCTATAATTCAATATTTAATAACAATTTAATAAAATGATATTATATTAATTTCATTATATAAAAATAATTTGCTAAAATAATTGTTCCTTTTGATAACGATTATAATTATATTACTATAGTTATATTATAATCCTATAATTCAATATTTAATAATAATTTAATAATATGATATTTATATTAATTTCATTAAATAAAAATAATTTGCTAAAATTTTTGTTCCTTTTTGATAACGATTATAATTATATTAATATAGTTATATTATAATACTATAATTCAATATTTAATAACATTTTAATAAAATTATATATATTAATTTCATTATATAAAAATAATTTGCTAAAATAATTGTTCCTTTTCGATAACGATTTTAATTATATTATTGTAGTTATATTATAATACTATAATTCAATATTTAATAACAGTTTAATAAAATTATATATATTAATTTCATTATATAAAAATTATTTGCTAAAATAATTGTTCCTTTTGATAACAATTATAATTACAGTATATTACTATAGTTATATTATAATCCTATAATTCAATATTTAATAACATTTTAATAAAATTACATTATATTAATTTCATTATATAAAAATAATTTGCTAAAATAATTGTTCCTTTTTGATAACGATTATAATTATATTAATATAGTTATATTATACTCCTATAATTCAATATTTAATAACAATTTAATAAAATTATATTTATATTAATTTCAATATATAAAAATAATTTGCTAAAATAAAAGTTCTTTTTTGATAACGATTATAATTATATTATTATAGTTATATTATAATCCTATAATTCAATATTTAATAATAATTTAATAAAATTATATATATTAATTTCATTATATAAAAATAATTTGCTAAAATAATTGTTCCTTTTTGATAACAATTATAATTATATTAATATAGTTATATTATAATCCTATAATTCAATATTTAATAAAATTATATTAATATTAATTTAATTATATAAAAATAATTTTTCCTTTTAATAATGATTATAATTATATTATAATAGTTATATTATAATCCTATAATTCAATATTTAATAATGTTATATTAATTATATATTAATTATATTATTTAAAAAAAATATAAAATGCTGAATTAAATTTGTTAGCAGGAACATCTTTATTTTTGCTCTCTCTTCACTTCCTTCGGCAATCCCTGTGCAGCTGCCATGTGACTGTGACTCTCATTTTCTGAGCCTGCCATTATTTTCTCAGGCATCACAAAACACCTGATGTTTACCTATCTATTTGTGGCCTGCACCCATCCCCCACCACCATTTTTTTGGGGGGTCTAAAAAACAAGTTTTGTCCTTATTCTCGTCATACACAACAGGACAAGTCCTTAAACTTTAAAGGGAACCCGTCACACATACATAACAATGCCTGCAATAATATTTCAAAGGACACAGCCTATCAATTCACAAGGAACCAGTGATTAGGATAAGTAGGACTCATTTTTATGGTGACCCACGTCGAGAACAAGGCCGTCTCTGTCATGTATGGATGACAAGTTCTCTTGTCTTTCATAGTTAAACCCCTGACTTGACCCCTTGGCCTCCAGGCACCCACTCACCCCGGCTGTTCCCTGGTGGTGATCTTCAGACTGGCGGGGTTGCGGATGAGCTTGTCGAGGGCGCTGACGATTTCCGCGAAGCGGGGGCGGGAGGCCCTGTCCCGTTGCCAGCAGTCCAGCATGAGTTGATGAAGCGCGGAGGGGCAGTCGGGTGGGGCGGGGAGCCGGTAGTCCTGCTCTACGGCGTTGATCACCTAGAGAGACACAGACACGTGAATTGTATGTAGGACCCTATATGTGGTGACCTTTTACGAGGAGAACACAAGCAGTAGAGGGGAACTCACGTCTTGGTTGGACATGTCCCAGTATGGACGCTCTCCGAAGGACATGACTTCCCACATGACGATGCCATAGCCCCAGACGTCGCTGGCGGAGGTAAACTTGCGGAAGGCGATGGCTTCTGGCGCTGTCCAGCGAATCGGTATTTTGCCACCCTAAGAAGAGACAGATGTAGATGTCTTAATGACCCTTTTGCGCTTTCTACTCATTTCCTTCTAGATGATAACGGGGCCTCAGACAGTCTGACAGGGCCCCACCCAAAAGCAGACCCCTGCCAGGCTCGGGTCCCCTTCTGTCCCTAACAAAAAACATGGTAATGCAAACTATCTGCACCATGTCATTTCAGCTATGGGTGGTGTTTGGTGTGCTGAGTCACTCACTGACTTTCTATTATATCTTAATCTTGAGAACTCTAAAAGGCAAGGTGCCCTTGCTGTAGTTCCTGGTTCTGTTCCTGTCCACCAGGAAGTTTTGGGTAAAAATACCACCTTTGTGTGTATTACTCTTACATCCTTCAGAATATAAGATAAAAAAAAAAAAAATCTAATAGGGATGGTGTGAACCCCTTATAATGGGCACAGCAGGTGTACAGACCCGAGAACTAAGCGCATGGATGGTAAGAACCCCTCATAATGGGCACAGCGTTTGTACAAACTGAGGAACTCAGCACAGGGATGGTGCAAACTCCTTATAATGGGCACAGCAGGTGTACAGACCCAGGAACTCAGCACAGGGATGGTGGGAACCCCTTATAATGGACACAGGGATGGTGGGAAGCCCTCGTAATGGGCACAACAGGTGTACAGACCAAGGAACTCAGCACAGGGATGGTGGGAACCCCTTATAAGGGGCACATCAGGTGTACAGACTCTGGAACTCAGCACAGGGATGGTGTGAACCCCTCATAATGGGCACAGCAGGTGTACAGACTGAGGAACTCAGCACGGGGATCGTGGGAACCTCTCATAATGGACACAGCAGGTGTACAAACCCGGGAACTCAGCACAGGGATTGTGGGAACCCCTTATAATGGGCACAGCAGGTCTACAGACCTGGGAACTCAGCAGAGGGATGGTGGGAACCCCTCATAATGGGCACAGTAGGTGTACAGAACCAGAAACTAACTGCAGGGTCCTCCCTAGTATAGTCCCAGAGAGAGAGAAGAGTTAACTCTCCAGTATCCACCAAAACAAGGGTCTTGGATGGAAGTGATATCCTATATCGTATTCTAATGGCTGTCCCCTTATTTTGGTTGTAATTCCCCAAACCTCTCCAAAGCTAATACCTACCAGACAGGACGTATATGTTGGGTCGGTGGATCCTTCCTGCAGGAACCTGGACAAGCCAAAATCAGACACTTTGCACACCAGGTTGCTGTTCACCAGAATGTTCCGTGCTGCCAGGTCCCGGTGGACATAATTCATCTCTGCTAGGTAACGCATGCCAGAAGCGATCCCACGCAACATCCCTACCAATTGGATAGGCGTGAACTGTCCATCATTTGCCTGTCAGGGACAAGACAGTGAACGCAAAATTTAAACATATACAATACCAGTTTTCCCCATTATACAATATAGGAACTGTAGCGTCAAATATTGGTGTAGAACATCCAGCTTGACCCAATTCATTCATCAGCAAGAGCAGAAGTAGATTTAATATTCAATGAGTTATAAACTGGGTCTCCACCATCACACAATCATCCATGACACCTTCCACCATTACCCCATTCTCTAGCATCCCTTCCTCCATCATCATATCTTTCACCATCACACCTTCATTCATCACCCTTTTAACCATAATTCCAACACATCTTCCTTCATCACATCACTCTGTTCTCCAGGACCCCTTTCACTATCATCACACAATTGTACACCACCCCTTCCTCCATCACATTTCCCCACCAACACCACATACTATATCATTACATCCAGCATCACCACATTTTCCAGCACCTCTTTCAACATCACCACATTCTCATCACATCTTTCTTCATCACTCCTTTTACCATCACCCCTTCAAACATTGACTACCTACCATCACCCCTCGCTCCATCATATCATTGTCCATCACCACTTCCAACATCAACCACCTACCATCACCCCCTCCCTCCATCATATCATTGTCCATTACCACTTCCAACATCAACCACCTACCATCACCCCTCCCTCCATCATATCATTGTCCATCACCACTTCCAACATCAACCACCTACCATAACCCCTCGCTCCATCATATCATTGTCCATCACCACTTCCAACATCAACCACCTACCATCACCCCTTCCTCCATCATATCATTGTCCATCACCACTTCCAACATCAACCACCTACCATCACCCCTCCCTCCATCATATCATTGTCCATCACCACTTCCAACATCAACCACCTACCATCACCCCTCCCTCCATCATACCATTATCCATCTGCACTTTTTTTTAATCAAAGAACGTTTATTGAGCATATAAAGTATATTAACATTCGTTTGAAAAAGTGCAACAGGCACTACATACAGAACGGTCTTGTTGACATACATAGCGTCTCGACAGATATCAGCAAAAATGCTAGCAGATTACAGTCTCTTGGGTAGCCTGACAATGTGAGCCCGCCGGGGGGAGATGGGAGGATCCCGAGGCGAACCAGAGGAGTGGTCGGGGAAGAGTATGTCTAATCCTCTGCGTTGCAGGTGGAGGTATCTTCCAGCCATCCATCCCATATTTTATGGTACTTGTTTGGGCAGCTTCTGTTAATGTACAGCAGTTTTTTGTAGGGGGGGGGGTGTTGTTGACAGCTCTGATCCATTGCTGCAGTGTTGGGGGGGGCCCCCTAATCCACAACTTGGCGATCTGCAGTCTGGCCAAGAATAATGTTTCTTGTAGGAATATGTTTAAGTATTTCTCGCCTTCAGAGAGTGAGAGGAGCCCCAACACACACTGTTGGGGGCATACGGTCAGTGGGGAGCCCATGCGGTTGTGGAGGAAACTAACCACCTGGGTCCAGTATCCCTGTATGGACGCACAGGTCCAAAGTAGGTGGTAGAAGGAGCTGTTGGGGTGGTCCCATCTGGGACAGTTGGGGTTTTGCCCCGGTCTATATTTGGAGATGCGGTGGGGCGTCAGATACGACCTATGGAGGATGTAGAGGTGGGTGAGGCGGTCAGATAGCTTAGGGGATACGGTTCTGCAGGTGGCAAGTGCCTCTTCCCAATCATCCATCAGCACTTCTAATATCGACCACCTACCATCACTCCTCCCTCCATTAAACCATTATCCATCAGCACTTCCAACATCACATTTTCCTTCATCATCCCTCCCTCCATCATATCATTATCCATCACCACTTCCAACATCACCCCTCCCTCCATCATACTATTGTCCATCACCACTTTCAACATCAACCACCTACTATCACCCCTCCCTCCATCATAACATTATCCATCACTGCTTCCAATATCGACCACCCACCATACTATTATCCACCACCAACCACCTACCATCACCCCTTCCTCCATCATCCCTTCCACTATTGCACCATTGTACAGTATATAGCATCTGTCTTCCACTTGTCATTCACAGATATCCTCTAATACCCTTCTAATTTTATCATATAAAATTCATGTTTCTCTCTAGAATAAGTTTTTAAACAAAAAACAGCCTTGCCAAAACACAAATTCGAAATGTCTTCAGCAGCTCTGGCTGTGGAAGTTTACATACCCTAAGGAAGGAGTCCAGGGCACCGTTCTCCATGTACTCAGTGATGATCATGACAGGGCAGTTGTTGGTTATGACCCCCTCAAGGTGGATGATATTAGGATGGTGAAACTGCCCCATGATGCTGGCTTCGCTCAGAAACTCCCGCCGCTGACGTTCTGTGTAACCGCCCTTTAGCGTTTTGATAGCCACATAGTTTTCCTTTTTCCCGGGAACTTTCAGGCGGCCGCGACACACTTCCCCAAACTCACCTGCCAGAGAGGAAAGGTTATTAGAAGTACAGAAAGCCTAGCTGTTACCAGATAACCAACACCCACCCAAAAATGCTGAACTTTCATTCTTTTAGATACTTAGGTATTAGTGGTGGTAGGAGTGATGTGAAGAAACCTAACTAAAATGCTCCCTCTATCTCTCTAGATTTTCACTCTGCTTCTAGGTTTTCTTCACATCCACCATAATACGTCATAATTCAAGAAACAACCTCCACCATCCCCATCTCTGGTGCTCACCAACTCCGATGACCTAGAACGTGTCTTCTGTAAACACCATATAGATCTATGACCCCAATACTTCACACCTTCACCCATCTCCTACCTATTCTCCAACCTCCCCTTTGGCTATGTACACTTCCTATTTAACCATCGATGACCTAATTGTGCCCAATTTAACCTCTCAACAAGAAAACATCATAATTCAAGGAGCAACCCCCACAATCCTGATCTTTGGTACTCACCAACTTCAATGACCAAGAATGTGGCTTCTGTACACACCATATGGATTCATGGCCCTGCTCCTTCCTACCTTCACTAATCTCTTACACAACCTTCTCTTTGGGCAGTTACACTTCTTATTTAACCTTTGATGACCTTATTGAACCCAGTTTAAACAATCTCCACCACCCCCAATCTTTGGTACTCAATAGCTATGATAACCTGGAATGTGTCTTCTGTACAGCTAATAGATTCATGGCCCAGCTCCTTCACATGTTCACTCAATTCCTGCATATTTTCCACCACAAAACTCTCTTTGGTTATTTACACTTTCCACTTAACCTATAATGACCTAATTCTGCTCGATTTAATCTATCAACAAACATCATCCATCATCCATCATAATCAAAAGGAACAGCCTCTACCATCCCGACCTTTGGCACTCACCAACTCCGACGACCTAGAATGTTTCCTCTGTACACCACATATAGATATTAATGGCCCTGCTCCTTCCTACGTTTACATCTCCACCACAACCTTCTCTTTGGTTATACACATTTCTTACTTAACCTATGATGACCTAACTTTGCTAAATTTAATCTATCAACAAACAACATCCATCATAATCAATGGAACAACCTCTACCATCCCCACCTTTGGTACTCATCAGCTCCGATGGCCTAGAATGTGTCTACTGTATACAACATATAGATTCATGGTCCTGCCGCCCATCTCCTACACAACCTTCTCTTTGGTCATTTATACTTCTTATTTAAACTTTGATGACCTACTATAATTGTGCCTAGTTTAATCCCCCACCAAAAAAATCCACCATCACCAATCTTTGGTCCTCACCAGCTCCGATGACCTCCTCAATTTTCACGTATGAAGCGTCAATCTCCTTGGCAAATTCCCTCACGGCCTCGTTGGGGTCTTCATAGGTGAAGGGGTCAATGTACAACTTCGTGCCTGAAACAGATAAATCAGTAAATAAGCCGTACAAAAAAAACACACGGGATTACTACCACCCAGGAGGTATACACAAGACCCATTGAGTCATATATTTAGTTGGACTGAAAGACTTTGCACAGTTTGCCTCTCATCTGTATCTTTAAAGGAAAACATAAGCTGTTTAAGTATGTAATTTTTTTCAATTTTGGGTTTAAAAAAGGCTTTCCAAGCCAACTAGATGAGGACACTGAAGGAATACGTAAGTTAATCTTTTAACAGATTAGCTGTTTCTTCTAACTTACTGTGCCCAATGAGATACTGGCCCGGTTTGTCGCAGTACTCTGGCTCTTTGTGGCTTCCATGTTTCCTGTGTGCAAAGAGAGATAGAAAAAAAAAAATTGTTTATGGCAATGAAAAATTATTTGCATCTGCATGAGCTTATCAGAAAGTGGGTGAGAGGGCTGCATTTCGGGGGCACTTACCTTACACACACTACCGCAATGATGATAACCACGATCACCAGGATTGCCCCCACACCAGCCGTCCCAGCAATCAGTTCCACCTGAGGCTGAGCTTTCTCTGGGTCTAAAACAAAATATAACATGTCAGCCATAATGTTACAAAGCCGATACATTTAAGTATAGAGCACATGAATATCAGGGCTAGGCAGATATATGTATATCGCAGTGGTGCTATCTGGGTGTACGTTGCCCCTTCCTCTGCACTCACTCTGTGAAAGTGTTCGAAAGAGGACATCTCCGCTAAACGCCCCGTACCCGGCTTCTGTCCTCGCCCGCACTTGTACCACATATACCGTCCCTGTGCGGAGTCCCACCAGGCGTGCCTCGCTGCCAGGGGTCTTCAGAAACATGGTGATGGGCTTTTCCTGATCCTGAGGAAGAGAGAAGGGGATTATTATTGCCACCAAATGCACGTCCTAAGGAAAGACAGGTCCTTCTAAGAAAGATAGGTCATCCTAAGTAGAGAGGAGAGACAGGTCATTCTAAGGAAAGACGGGTCATCCTAAGTAAAGAAAGGCCATCCTACAAAAAGATAGGTCATCTCAGGACAGATCCTCCTGATCACAGTACCAGGAGGAGATTGTATAAACTGGGCTCAATAAGGTCATCAAAGGTTAAATAAGAAGTGTAATTGCCCAAAGAGAAGGTTGTGTAAGAGATTATTGAACGTAGGAAGGAGCAGGGCCATGAATCCATCCGGTGTGTACAGAAGCCACATTCTTGAAGTTGGTGAGTACCAAAGATCAGGATAGTGGGGGTTGTTCCTTGAATTATGATGTTTTCTTGTTTGTTGAGAGGTTAAATTGGGCACAATTAGGTCATCGATGGTTAAATAGGAAGTGTACATAGCCAAAGGGGAGGTTGGAGAATATGTAGGCGATGGGTGAAGGTGTGAAGTATTGGGGTCATAGATCTATATGGTGTTTACAGAAGACACGTTCTAGGTCATCGGAGTTGGTGAGCACCAGAGATGGGAATGGTGGAGGTTATTCCTTGAATTATGACATATTATGATGGATGTGAAGAAAACCTAGAAGAAGACTGCAAATATAGAGAGCTAGAGGGAGCATTTTAGTTAGGTTTCTTCACATCACTCCTACCCCCACTAATACCCAAGTATCTAAAAGAATGAAAGTTCAGCATTTTTGGGTGGGTGTTGGTTATCTGGTAACAGCTAGGCTTTCTGTACTTCTAATAACCTTTCCTCTCTGGCAGGCGAGTTTGGGGAAGTGTGTCGCGGCCGCCTGAAAGTTCCCGGGAAAAAGGAAAATTATGTGGCTATCAAAACGCTAAAGGGCGGGTACACAGAATGTCAGTGGTGGGAGTTTCTGAGCGAAGTAGTAGGTAGTTTCACCATCCTAATATCATCCATCTTGAGGGGGTCATAACCAACATCTGCCCTGTCATGATTATCACTGAGTACATGGAGAACGGTGCCCTGGACTCCTTCCTTAGGGTATGTATACTTCCACAGACAGTGCTTCTGAATATATTTCGAATTTGTGTTTTGGCAAGGCTGTTTTTTGTTTAAGAACACATTCTAGAGAGAAACATGAATTCATATGATAAAATTAGAAGGGTAATAGAGGATATCTGTGAATGACAAGTGGAAGACAGATGCTATATACTGTACAATGGTGCAATAGTGGAAGGGATGATGGGATGAAGAAAAAAAGGGGTCCTCTTAAGGAGAGACAAATTCAACTGAGAAAAGATAGGTTTACTTATGGAAAGACAGGTCCTTTTGAAAAAGAGACAGGTCTTCCTGAGAAAATACAGGTCCTCCTAAAAAGAGATAGGTCTTCCTAAGAAAACCCAGGTCCTCCTAAGAAAAGACAGGTCTTTCCGAGAAAAGACAGGTTCCCCGAAGAAAAGACAGGTTCTACGAAGAAAAGAAAATGCCTCCTAAGAAAAGACAGGTCCTCCTAAGAAGAGATAAGTCTTCTTGAAAAAAGGCAGGTCTTCCTAAGAAAAGATAGGACCTCTTGAGAAGAGATATAGCTTTACGAGAAAAGACAGGCCCTTTTAAGGTTTTTAGGTTACAAGGTCATTTAAGGTTTCCAGCAGTTTTGCTCAAAAAGAAAGCAAAAAGTCCTCCCCATTGGTGGCTGTATAAGCCCGCCCACCCACCCCTCCCCCCCATATTAAAAAGCATTTAAACCAAAAGGACAGAATCGTAGCATACTGCACCTTCTCAAAGTACTTGACTTCGTAATCCAGGATGTTCCCCCTATTTGGTGACTGCGGAGGGAGAGGAGGGGTCCACCGTAGAGTAAGAGAGGACTCAGACACGGCAATCTGCTCGATCCCGTTCACAGGGAGGGGTACTGAAAGACAGCAGAAGAAGGGTTAAATCTGTTGCAGTGCCTCCCAAACTGTACAACTCACAGCGTAACATGTGACTCACGGTCGCGGTCGGTGGTGACGTTGAGCTCCTCCCCTGAGGCTGGCGATCCGCTGCGATCCGATACGCCGTTCAAAGCCAAGACCCGGAAGGTGTAGGTAACTCGGGGGCGGAGCCCAGACACTCGGATCCTGCGTTCTGTCAACTTCTGTGGGCGGGGGAAGAAGGAGAGGAGGGTACATGGGATGCAGGTGACCCCGCTAGGGCACTCTGAGCACTGCACCTCATAATACAAGTCTGACCGGCCTCCAGCGTCAAGGGGCTCGCTCCAGTCCAGATCTACGGAAGAGCCGTTCACATGTGGAACGATACTCCGAGGAGCCGAAGGCGGAGCTAAGAGTAGAGAAACAGTATTAAAACGATATCATAATACGTCTTACCTTTTATTATCTATTATAATAATAAAAAACAACAATCATTTAAGCAGTTCTAGTAGCAGTATTGAGATTATGACTATTTAGCTACTTACTGGTGCAGGGTGCATTGACGGGGTCTCCAGGGGACCGGAAATACCCCGGCTTGCAGTTGCACGTGGTGGCACCGGCGGTCGCTGACTGACTGTGTGCCGGGCAGGGCTGGCACATCGTCTCTCCGGTGACGGGTTTAAAAGTTCCCGGGGGACAAACTGCAGAGAAGAAAAAGGATCAGATTAGATTGTGAGCTCCGGTGTCAAGGGGACTAGACAACGGAGGTTTAACCAGTGACTATGCAACAAGAAGGGAGTTAACGAGCGGCAATGTGACAGCTTGGCATATCCTCCACTTAGATTGTAAGCTCTAAAGGAGCAGGGCCCCCTGATTCCTACTGTATTTGTACTGTCTACCCTCATGTTGTAAAGCTCTGCGTAAACTGTTGGCGCTATATATAAATCCTGTATAATAATAATAATTATAATGGTTAAGGGAAGCAGGATAAAATGGATGGCTGCACACCGAGGTAGTGATGATTATAGTGATTATTGTAAAATCCGTAACATGAATAACACCACGCGTTTCACACAGCGACGCTGCGCTTATTCATGAATAAGCACAGCGTCGCTGTGTGAAACGCGTCGACCTGTACCTGTTTTCTTGTCCTGTGATTGTTATTCATGTTACGGATTTTACAATAAATTCATCACTACCTTAGTGTGCAGCCATCCATTCCTTTTATCCAAATTGCACGGCCGGCGAGCCGAGTCTAGCACCCCTGGGGAGAAGTGCATTCCCCAGCCTACCTGACTCCATCATCACCTGGAGTGGCATTTTCTTTTCCTATTAACGGAGGCAGGATGTATATGTCAGAAGGGGGGTGGGGGTGGTACAGGAGGCAATAAGCTGCAGTCTAGAGACTAATGCCCCGTACACACGATCGGACTTTCCGACAACAAAACCGTGGATTTTTGTTGGAAGCTTGTTGGCTCAAACTTGTCTTGCACACACACGGTCACGCATATGTTGGCCAACAATTCAGAACGTGGGAACGCGGTGACGTACAAGACGTACGACGAGCCGAGAAAAAGGAAGATCAATAGCCAGTGCGGCTCCTTCTGCTTGATTTCGAGCATGCGTGAACTTTTATGCGTCGAACTTGTGTACACGCGATCGGACTTTCCAACCACAAAGCCTTGTCGGCGGGAAATTTGAGAACCTGCTTTCAAAGCATGCATTGGCGGAAAGTCCGACAGCAAATGTTCGACGGAGCCTACACACGGTTCGGACTTTCCGACAACAAGCTCACATCCAACATTTCCCGTCGGAAAGTCCGACCGTGTGTAGGCTCCGTCGAACATTTGCTGTCGGACTTTCCGCCAACAAATGTTTGAGAGCAGGTTCTCAAAATTCCCGCCAACAAAACTTTGCTGTGGGAAAGTCCGATCGTGTGTACGCGGCATACGAGGTTAAGGAGCTGCAGCAGGTAACAAGCGTTTTGTGTCTGCCTTGGCAACCGAGAGGGGTTTAACGAGCAAGCGCCAAACATGTGTAGGTCTGGCCACTGGAGAGTTAATAAGCTGCAGTTGAGGGTAAACAAGCAGTGGTGTCAGTCCAGCAGTTGAAGAGGTTAATGAGCGGCGGTTAGTCGGTAAAGCGATTAACGAGCAGCACAGCTGAGGGATATGAAGCCCCATATGGTCCGGTCTGGCAATTGAAGGGTTAACAAGCAGTTAAGTAAATAATGAGCGGCAGTTTTTGAGCAGACAGGTAGGAGTGTGTGCCAGTCCAGCAGTTTGGTGGGGGGGGGGTTAACGAATATCAGTCAAGGAATTAATTAACAGCAGGCATAGGGGTAACGAACACTGTATGGACTGGTCCCGGCAGCTGAGGGGTTAATGAGCAGCAGTTGAGGGCACACAAGCAGCAGTGTGTGTCAGTCCAGCAGCTGAAGGGTTAACAAGCCGCAGGCAGTCAGTCAGGAGATTAATGAGCTGCAGGCAGAGGGATAACAGATCTAGTATGGGCCAATCTGGCAGCTGAGTGGTTAACGATCAGCAGTTTATCAGTTAGGGTAATTAACGAGCTGCAGGTGAGCAAAAACAGGCAGCAATGGGGCTGCAGTTAGATAAAAAAAAGTATAAGTCTGGTATGGGCCATGTCTGGCAATTGAGAGGTTAACAAGCCGCAGTTGATAATCAACAAAGCAGCAGTATGGGCCGGCCTGGCCGTTGAGGGGTTAAGGAGCTGCAGTTAGTCAGTTAGGAGATTAATGAGCTGCAGGCAGAGGGGTAATGAGTCCAGTATGGGCTGGTGTGATATCAGGATGAGGCAGTGGAGGGGTTAATGCAGAGCCTGTGGCTTAATTTTTTTTTTCCCTTTTCATGTTGCCCATTATGGCTTCCTGGCCCCCCCCCTCGGGTCCCTGGGCCCCCCCTCCCCGCACATACCTGACATTCCAGCTCGCTTTTGTATGTGACACCTCTGAGAGCTGACAGGGGGGTTAACCACCTCTCCCCTCCCCCACCTCCGCCATCCACTGTCACCCAATCCCCCCCCACCCTCTGCCTCCCCACACTCCATACACTACACACAAAGCCCTCCTGCTGGACCCCACAGGACTCACACCCACCTAAATATCCAGGAACACTACCAAAAAGGAGCTTACACTCTAATGCCCCTTCCCTGGGCAAGGGGGCCCTACCTTTTCCTGGATCCGGTTTTGGATGGAAGCCGATTAGCCATCCACTATATTACTGAGATATAAAGCTGAGGCACCAAACCAACTGAGCCCTGGGGGGGAATGCCCACAGGAACCCGGCGCTGCCAGGCAAGAGTGTAGGGTTGCCACCTCATCCCTTTAAACCCGAACACATATGAATTTTACACGGGTTCTGAGGCTGATTTAATGCAGATAAGTGAGTTTAATTACCACCTTAATTAGCCACAGAACCTGTGTCATTCATAGGTGTTTTAAAGGGATGAGGTGGCAACCCTACAAGAGTGCCATGAGGGCCCCTGCTGCCCTGGATGAAGAGCCTTGAAAAAATATTCATACCCCTTGAAATTTTCCACATTTTGTCATGTTACAACCAAAAACGTGAATGTATTTTATTGGGATTTTATGTGATAGACCAACACAAAGTGGCACATAATTGTGACGTGGAAGGAAAATGATAAAAGGTTTTCAACATTTTTTTACAAATAAATATATGAAAAGTGTGTGGTACTTTTGTATTCAGCCCCCTTTACTCTGATACCCCTAACTAAAATCTAGTAGAACCAATTGCCTTCAGAAGTCACCTAATTAGTAAACAGAGTCCACCTGTGTGTAATTTAAGTGGTTGTAAACCCTCTGGGACCACTTTTACCTACAGGTGAGCCTAGATTAAGGCTCACCTGTAGGTGCAACAAATATCTCCTAAACCTTCACAGTTTATGAGATATTTGCAAAAGACTGGCACCGATGTCTACGGTGCACTGAGCATGCCGCTGCTAATGACGATCATGCCGTTAGTGGGGCTCCTCAGGAGTGACGTCATCGCGGCTCCGGCCAGTCACAGCGCCGGAGCCGCGATACCCGGAAGTCACTCCGGGATAGATGGCGGCGATGAAGGAGAAGAACGAGGGTCGCTTCGGGGGCTTCAATCTCAGGTAAGTTATTCATAATGAGCTAATATGCTATGCATACTAGCTCATTATGCCTTTGCCTTACAGGGTGTGTTTTTTTTTCTTGCCTTTACTTCCTCTTTAAATCTCAGTATAAATACAGCTGTTCTGTGAACCCCTCAGAGGTTTGTTAGAAAACCTAAGTGAACAAAAAAGCATCATGAATGCCAAGGAACACACCAGACAGGTCAGGGATAAAGTTGTGGAGAAGTATAAAGCAGGGTTAGGTTATAAAGAAAATATCCCAAGCTTTGAACATCTCACAGAGCACTGTTCAATCCATCATCGGAAAATGGAAAGAGTATGGCACAACTGCAAACCTACCAAGACATGGCCGTCCAACTAAACTGACAGGCCGGGCAAGGAGAGCATTCATCAGAGAAGAGCCAAGAGGTCCATGGTAACTCTGGAGGAGCTGCAGAGATCCACAGCTCAGGTGGGAGAATCTGTCCACAGGACAACTATTAGTCGTGTTCTCCACAAATCTGGTCTTTATGGAAGAGTGGCAAGAACTAAGACATTGTTGGAAGAAAAGCATAAGAAGTCCTGTTTGCAGTTTGCGAGAAGCCATGTGGGGGACACAGCAAACATGTGGAAGAAGGTGCTCTGGTCAGATGAGACCAAAATTAAGATTTTTGGCCTAAAAGCAAAACGCTATGTGTGGCGGAAAACTAACACTGCACATCACCCTGAACGCACCATCCCCACTGTGAAACCTGGTGGTGGCAGTATCATGTTGTGGGGATATTTTTCTTCAGCGGGGACAGTGAAGCTGGTCAGAGTTGATAGGAAGATGGATGGAGACATATACAGGACAATCTCAGAAGAAAACCAGTTAGAGTCTGCAAAAGACTTGAGACTGGGGTGGAGGTTCACCTTCCAGCAGGCCCACGACCCTAAACATACAGCCAGAGCTACAATGGGATGGTTTACATCAAAACATATTCATGTGTTAGAATGGCCCTGTCACAGTCCAGACCTAAATCCCATTGAGAATCTGTGGCAAGACTTGAAAATTGCTGTTCACAGACGCTCTCCATCCAATCTGACAGAGCTTGAGCTATTTGGCAAAGAAGAATGGGCAAAAATGTCCCTCTCTAGATGTGCAAAACTGGTAGAGACATCCCCAAAAAGACTTGCAGCTGTAATTGCAGAGAAAGGAGGTTCTACAAAGTATTGACTCTGGGGGGCGCTATACAAATGCCCCCCCCACACTTTTCACATTTATTTGTAAAAAATGTTGAAAACTATTTATCATTTTCCTTCCACTTCACAATTATGTGCCACTTTGTGTTGATCTATCACATAAAATCCCAATAAAATACATTTATGTTTTTGGTTGTAACATGACAAAATGTGGAAAATTTCAAGGGGTGTGAATACTTTTTCTAGGCACTGTATAAGTTATCGTCCCATCCCACTGCCAACTATGACCACATTGACCCCGATCACATGACATCTCACCACCAGCTATGACCACACTGACCCCGATCACATGACATCTCACTGCCAGCTTTCACCATATTAGCCCTGAGTGATCACATGACTTCATCTTACTGCTAACTTAAACTACATTGGTTATGAGCGATCACATGGCCTCATCTCACTGCCAGCTTTCACCATATTAGCCCTGAGTGATCACATGACCTCATCTTACTGCTAACTTGAACTGCATTGGCTTTGAGTGATCATATGGCATTACTACACTGCCAGCTTTCACTAGATTGGCTGAGTTGATCACATGACATCTCCCTGCCAGCTTTCACTACCTTGGCTCTGACCGATCACATGACATCATCACACTGTAAGTATTTATTATATTGGCTCTGAGTGATCACAAGATATCTCACTGCCAGCTTTCACTGTGTTGGCTTTGAGTGACCACATGAGCTAATCTCACTGTCAGCTTTTACTACATAGGCATAGTGATCACATGACCTCATCTTACTGCCAAATGCAACTACATTGGTTAAGAGCCATCACATGACATTACTACACTGTCAGCTTTTACTATATAATTGCAGTGATCACATGACATGAGCACACTGCCAACTTTCATTACATGGACCTCCTCAGATATCCAAGTATCTGGGCCTGGACCCCAAGAAAAATCCTCCCCCCTTTCTCAGTGTGGCAAATAGATATCCACATCACAAAAATTCCTACCTGCGCATTTGGTGCGGCCATCTTTCTCTTCCCTCCCAGCGGTGCAGACACACTCTCCAGCCGCCGGTTTCGCCCACTCGCCGTCCTCCTTGCAGTACATAGTAGGCCGCCTCCCAAGTGACTCATCTGCTCCTTCCACACAGCTGCCATCTGCAATTTGCACCAACTCACTCGGCACAGTGTCCGGGAAGGTGGCCAGGGAAGCCACCACGGCAGGGCACAAGCGGTAGTAGACACGGACAGCCAGCACTGCCATGCATGCCCCCTGATCC
>JBBGZY010002044.1:0-83170 GCA_037952925.1 Lithobates clamitans | reverse complement strand
GGGGTCAGGAGTAAGTGATGCAGAGTTCGGGGGTCAGGAGTAAGTGATGCAGAGTTCAGGGGTCAGGACTAAGTGATGCAGAGTTCAGGGGTCAGGAATAAGTGATGCAGAGTTCAGGGGTCAGGAGTAAGTGATGCAGAGTTCGGGGGTCAGGAGTAAGTGATACAGAGTTCGGGGGTCAGGAATATGTGATGCAGAGTTCAGGGGTCAGGAGTAAGTGATGCAGAGTTCAGGGGTCAGGAGGAAGTGATGCAGAGTTCGGGGGTCAGGAGTAAGTGATGCAGAGTTCAGGGGTCAGGCGTAAGTGATGCAGAGTTCGGGGTCAGGACTAGGTGATGCAGAGTTCGGGGGTCAGGAGTAAGTGATGCAGAGTTCAGGGGTCAGGAGGAAGTGATGCAGAGTTCAGGGGTCAGGACTAAGTGATGCAGAGTTCGGGGGTCAGGAGTAAGTGATGCAGAGTTCGGGGGTCAGGAGTAAGTGATGCAGAGTTCGGGGGTCAGGAGTAAGTGATGCAGAGTTCAGGGGTCAGGAGTAAGTGATGCAGAGTTCGGGGGTCAGGACTAAGGGATGCAGAGTTCGGGGGTCAGGAGTAAGTGATGCAGAGTTCGGGGGTCAGGAGTAAGTGATGCAGAGTTCGGGGCTCAGGAGTAAGTGATGCAGAGTTCAGGGGTCAGGAGTAAGGGATGCAGAGTTCAGGGGTCAGGAGTACGTGATGCAGAGTTCGGGGGTCAGGAGTAAGTGATGCAGAGTTCGGGGGGCAGGAGTAAGTGTTGCAGAGTTCGGGGGTCAGGAGTAAGTGATGCAGAGTTCGGGGGTCAGGAGTAAGTGATGCAGAGTTCGGGGGTCAGGAGTAAGTGATGCAGAGTTCGGGGGTCAGGAGTAAGTGATGCAGAGTTCGGGGGTCAGGAGTAAGTGATGCAGAGTTCGGGGGTCAGGAGTAAGTGATGCAGAGTTCGGGGGTCAGGAGGAAGTGATGCAGAGTTTGGGGGTCAGGAATAAGTGAAAATTTCTTGGTGCTCCTAATGGGCACAGCAGGTGTGCAAACCTGGGAATACAGCTGAGATCTCTCACCAATAAAGTCTCTGAGGTATAAAAAACAGTTAGATGTGAAACTATCAAACATCCACCAAAAACGAATATATATCAATTTTGGGTGGACTGACCCTTTAAGAAGAAAGTACGGCCCTTCTATGGTAACCCCCGTGTCACCGGTATCTGTTCACAAATTCTTATATGTCATAGCTGTGTTAATCATAAGCAGTATTCTCTGGGCTCTGCTCCTGCATAAGCTGTGCTGTCTGTTAGAATGCAGAATCATTATACCAGTAGCTGCTTTCCCATTACAAGGGAAGTAGGTAAAAGTGTTAATTGGTTGCATTTAGTGTTTTTTAACAGCTCATTTGAAAATTAACTGCTGGTTTTTAATGAGAGTGGAGTTCTTTAATTACAGGCTTGAAGTAAACAAGCTAGAATGAGGTGAGCACCAGGCAGCCGCCTCTGTATAGGGATTGATAGCGAGGAACGCTGACTGATCCCTGACCTCTATAGATTGGAGTCCCGGGACACAGCTGCGCTCTGCAGACCGGTCAGCTGAAGAGAAATTGAAAGCCCCAATGTCATCGTCATCAATAACCCTTCCGAGGGTGACTGAGAGACAGCCTGTGCACACAGCACCACAAACACCCAGGCTACATGTGTGACCAAAACATGGATCAGGAACACACAACTCCAGGCTACATGTGTGACCAAAAACATGGATCAGGAACACACAACTCCAGGTTACATGTGTGACCAAAACATGGATCAGGAGCACACAACTCCAAGCTACATGTGTTATAGATAACATATCAAGGACACACAACTCTAGGCTACATATATGACCAAGGACAGATCAGGAACACACAACTCCAGGCTACACGTGTGACCAAAACATGGATCAGGAGCACACAACTCCAGGCTACATGTGTTATAGATAACAGATCAGGAACACACAACTCAAAGCTACATGTGTTATAGACAACATATCAAGGACACACTACTCTAGGCTACATATATGACCAAGGACAGATCAGGAACACACAACTTGAAGCTACATGTGTTATGGATAACAGATCAAGGCCACACAACTCCAGGCTTCATATATAACCAAGGACAGATGAGGAACACACACCTCCAGGCTACATATGTGACCAAGGACAGACCAGGAACACATAACTCTTGCCTACATGTGTAATGCACAACAGATCAGGAAAAACACAACACAAGCCTACATGTGTGAGTGAGAATGCATCAGAAACACACAACTCAAAGCTACATGTGTTATAGATAACAAATCAAGGCCACACAACTCCAGGCTTCATATATGACCAAGGACAGTTCAGGAACATACAACCCAAAGCTACATGTGTTATGGATAACAGATCAAGGACACACAACTTCAGGCTTCATATATGACCAAGGACAGTTCAGGAACACACAACTCCAGGCTTCATATATGACCAAGGACAGATCAGGACACACAACTCCAGGCTACATATGTGACCAAGAACAGAGCAGGAACACATAACTCTTGCTTACATGTTTAATGCACAACAGATCAGGAAAACACAACTCCAGCCTACATGTGTGACGAAAGCCCCATACACACTATTCAATTTTCTGCAGATTTTTGTCTTTGGATTTACCAAAACCATGTAGTGCAAGGGCCGGCCTGATTGCATACAAATTGAAACTCTTAAGGTTTGACCTCATATATTATATGGTTTTGGTAAATCTGTAGACAACAATCTGCAGAAAATCTAATAGTGTGTGTGGGGTCGAAAGCCTCGTACACACGGTCAGATTATTGGACGAATTTTCATCAGTTTTTTGTTTGATGCTCATCTCAAATCGAAAGTAAAAAGGGTACTCACCATCAGAAAATTTTCTGACGACAGAATTCAACGTCAGAAGTGACGTAATATGTTGAATTGTTTTGTATGTGTTCTTTCATTTCTGAGCATGCCTAGTCTTGCTCTTACGATTTTTTTCGTACGAACGAAAATCGGACGTTGATTTCAGGTCTGACAAAAATTTTATAGTCTGCACATCCAGCTTTTGTCTGACAAAAAAGCAAGATCGGCTGTCGAAAGCACCGAAAGCACCAGCTGTCGGCAGACAGCTCGCCGTACAAATTTTTCCATCCGATTTTCGGATCGTGTGTACGGGGCTTTGGAATGGATCAGGAACATACAACTCCAGTCTACATGCATGACCAAGAATGGACCAGAAAACACACAAGTCCAGTCTACATGTGTGACTGAGAACAAATCGGGAAAACACAGGTGTGATCTAGAATGGATCAGGAATACATAACTCCAGTCTACACTTGTGGCTCAGAATAGATCAGGAACACACATTCTAGTCTACATCTTTGACCGATGATGGTTCAGGAACACACAACTCTTGTCTACATGTATGTGCGAGAACAGATCAGGACCACACAACTCCAGTCTATCTGTGTGATCACTAATGGATCTGGGACAAATAACCTCCAGTCTATCTGTGTAATCAATAACGGATCTTGAACACACAGCTTCAGTCTGCATGTGTGACAAGAACGGACCAGGAAGACACAACTCCATTCTACATGTGTGACCTAGAACGGAACATGAATGCATAACTCCAGTCTACATGTGTGACTAACAACAGATAAGGAACACACAACTCCATTCTACATGTGTGACCTAGAACGGAACATGAATGCATAACTCCAGTCTACATGTGTGACTAACAACAGATAAGGAACACACAACTCTATTCTACAATCATGTGTGATCTAGAACGGAACATGAATGCATAACTCCATTCTACATGTGTGACTAACAACAGATAAGGAACACACAACTCTATTCTACAATCATGTGTGATCTAGAACGGAACATGAATGCATAACCCCAGTCTACATGTGTGTCCGATAATGGTTCAGAAACACGCAACTCCAGTCTACATGTGTGTCCAATAATGGTTCAGAAACATGCAACTCCAGTCTACATGTGTGTCCGATAATGGTTCAGAAACATGCAACTCCAGTCTACATGTGTGTCCGATAATGGTTCAGAAACACGCAACTCCAGTCTACATGTGTGTCCGATAATGGTTCAGAAACACGCAACTCCAGTCTACATGTGTGTCCGATAATGGTTCAGAAACACGCAACTCCAGTCTACATGTGTGTCCGATAATGGTTCAGAAACACGCAACTCCAGTCTACATGTGTGGCTCAAAATGGATCTGGAACACACATTCCAATCTACATGTATGACTGATAATGGTTCAGAAACACACAACTCCAGTCTACACTGTATGTCTGAGAAAGGATCAGGAGCACACAACTCCAGTCTATGTGTGTGACTAGCCACAAATCAGGATCACACAAGCCCAGTCTACATGCATGATCAAAAACTGACCAGGAACACGCAAGCCCAGTCTACACGTCTTATGGATAACTGATCAGGAACACACAACTCCAGCCTGCATGTGTCACTAAGAACAGTTTAGGAACCAAAGGTGTGCGCAGCCCATTGAATTAGGGTGTTCACCCCAAAGCTCAAACACACGCGCCTCTCTCTGCAGCCCCGGCTGCACTGGACAGTAAATGAATAGGAAGTGCTCTGTGCTAAGCGGCTTCCTGTTCATTCACAAACTGAAGCATAGTAAACACAATTACTATGCTACAGTTATGACTGAACACAGTGAGTGAGTGTGTTCACTGTGTTCAGGAAGGGGCTGGTAAATTACATATTGATTAGCCCCTCCCCCACTCTCCATCTTGAAACATCCCCTGCAGCAGCCAAGGGGGGAGAGGAGAGGAGGGAAACCAGCAGCACTGCGGTGAGAGGGGCCAACACGGGGGTAAGCCTGGGCAGTAGAGGGAATGGGCACCACACAGAGTGATTAAGGTGTGCCCAGGCACACCTGGCACACCCCCTGTGCACGCCTATGTAATAGGAACACACAAGTCCAGTCTACATGCATGATCAAGAAAGGACCAGGAACACACAACTCTAATCTGCATATTTTATGGATAACAGATTAAGAACACACAACTCCAGTCTACATGTGTAAATGAGACCAGATCAAGAATATACAATTTGAGCCTACACATGTGTGACAGAGAACAGATCAAGAACACAGAACTTCAGTCTACATGTGTGACAGAGAACAGATCAGGAACACAGAACTTCAGTCTACACACATGACAGAGAACAGATCAGGAACACAGAACTTCTGTCTACACGAGTGACAGAGAACAGATCAGGAACACAGAACATCTGTCTACATGTGTGACAGAGAACAGATCAGGAACACAGAACTTCTGTCTACACACATGACAGAGAACAGATCAGGAACACAGAACTTCTGTCTACACGAGTGACAGAGAACAGATCAGGAACACAGAACATCTGTCTATATGTGTGACAGAGAACAGATCAGGAACACAGAACTCCTGTCTACACACATGACAGAGAACAGATCAGGAACACAGAATTTCAGTCTACACACGTGACAGAGAACAGATCAGGAACACAGAACTTCTGTCTACACACGTGACAGAGAACAGATCAGGAACACAGAACTTCTGTCTACACGAGAGACAGAGAACAGATCAGGAACACAGAACATCTGTCTATATGTGTGACAGAGAACAGATCAGGAACACAGAACTTCTGTCTACACACATGACAGAGAACAGGTCAGGAACACAGAACTTCTGTCTATATGTGTGACAGAGAACAGATCAGGAACACAGAACTCCTGTCTACACACATGACAGAGAACAGATCAGGAACACAGAATTTCAGTCTACACACGTGACAGAGAACAGATCAGGAACACAGAACTTCTGTCTACACACGTGACAGAGAACAGATCAGGAACACAGAACTTCTGTTGACACGCGTGACAGAGAACAGATCAGGAACACAGAACTTCTGTCTACACACGTGACAGAGAACAGATCAGGAACACAGAACTTCTGTTGACACGCGTGACAGAGAACAGATCAGGAACACAGAACTTCTGTTGACACGCGTGACAGAGAACAGATCAGGAACACAGAACTTCTGTCTACACGCGTGACAGAGAACAGATCAGGTACACAGAACTTCAGTCTACACACGTGATAGAGAACAGATCAGGAACACAGAACTTCTGTCTACACGCGTGACAGAGAACAGATCAGGAACACAGAACTTCTGTCTACACGCGTGACAGAGAACAGATCAGGAACACAGAACCTCAGTCTACATGTGTGACAGAGAACAGATCAGGAACACAGAACCTCAGTCTACACACGTCACAGAGAACAGATCAGGAACACAGAACTTCTGTCTACACGCGTGACAGAGAACAGATCAGGAACACAGAACCTCAGTCTACATGTGTGACAGAGAACAGATCAGGAACACAGAACCTCAGTCTACACACGTCACAGAGAACAGATCAGGAACACAGAACTACAGCCCTTAACTCATCGCTTTAGCATGTTATTGTATCAAGAAAAGTAACTTTCACTCTTTTAAAATTTGCATCTTTTATTAAAATAACACTTGATGGTCCTGCCATGAAGACCCGTGTTCAGTTACTTCCTCTTACAGCATGGCAAAGGTTCCCCAAATCGCATGGCCACCCAGTCACATACGTCCTTGTTGAGATTAAGCCTTGGTTCAGCTGAACTCGCACGATTTCATTCCCGCATGTCAGTCCCGATTTCGGGGGCGTTTTCAGAGACATCTGTGGGGGTTCCTGCACATATGTCAATGGAAATCGCACCCCGAAATCGCTAAAAGTAGTACAGAAACTACTTTTGGAAGTAGGTGTGGCGCCACAAAGGCGGCGTCGCACTGATTAAGACGGTGCCATTGCCGGTGATTGCCGCAGATTTGGCATATATACGATTTGACATGTCAAATCGCATGCCAAATCGCACCAATGTGAACCAGGGCTCAAAGTGATTGTGCCAGTGCTTTGCTGGCACAAGTGGTGCCAGTGGTGTACTGTTGTCACTGTCAGGAAATCAGTCCGGAGCAATGATGTGCAGCCATCTCTGGAGCGAGTGCATGCAGACAGGAAGTGCCTGAAAAGGGCTGCATGAGATCAGCAGCACCAGGATGTACCAGAGGATGAAAAAGGGATAACAATGGTAAAATAGAAAACGATACTCTAGGTGAGAAAAAAAGTGCTGCACGTCCCTAGTAAGGCATAAATAGAGAAGGTTCCCCGTGGGGTTTTGAATTGCAGCAATAGAATACGATGTTTTAGAAAAATATAATTTTATTTAGAAAAAAATCATTACATCAAAGCAACATTAGTTACGGTTAAATCATGAGCTCTGTGAGTAAAGCTAATACATGTACATAGAAATTACAGCCATTGAGTACAAAGAGGAAAAACATAGCATGATATAAATATGTAAATCATACTGATGAACCCCGACGCGTTTCGACCTTTTACAGTAGAGGTCTTCTTCTGGGGCAGCGAGTAAAAAAACTCTAAAGAAAGAAAGTGCATATATGGTAATAGAAGCATTTAGAAACCAAAATGTCAACAGACAAAAAACATCTGTGTATTTTGATCTTAACACATTTATAAATAGTTTAAATATATTTACCAAGAACAGCTGAAAGAAGCCTCCTAATTGCTGTACCCATAAGCTGCCAGAGAATCCAAGTAATGCGGCAAGACCCCCCCACCTCAACTCCGAAGGGGTAGGGGCAAAAAAACCTATGGACCAAAAAATGTGAAGGCCTTCAAGAGGCCGCGCTTAAGCCCACAAGTGGGAAGGGGTGAGGAGAAGCCAAAAGCCAAGAGACAAACCAAACACTCGCTCCCCCAGAAGAAGACCTCTACTGTAAAAGGTCGAAACGCGTCTGGGTTCATCAGTAATGATGTAACAATTTTTTCTAAATAAAATTATATTTTTCTAAAACATCGTATTCTATTGCTGCAATTCAAAACCCCACAGGGAACCATCTCTATTTAAGGGATAATAACGGTATTGTATGAAAAAGCATGGCAATTGTTTGATGTCAATGTGTTTTACCTATCTAAATAGCATCCAGGTAAGATAGGGTTTAGATTTAATTTAACCACTTTCCAACTGGGCCAATTCTGACATTTCTCTCATATATGTAAAAATCTGTTTTTATGCTAGAAAATGACTTAGAACCCCCAAACATTATATATATATATTTTTTTTTTAGCAGAGACCCTTAGAGAATAAAATGGTGGTCGTTGCAATTTTTTTATGTCACATAATTTTTTTGCAGCAATTTTTCAAACGCTTTTCTTTATAAAAAAAACACTTTCATGAATTATAATAAAAAAAAACAAAAAAAAAACAATATTTACCCCACTTTGTTTGTATAATGTGAAAGATGATGTTACGCCGAGTAAATAGATACCTAACATAAAGAGTTCCTGTCACTGACACTGTCACTGACTATTACTTTCACAAGGTATGTTTACATTCCTTATGACAGCAATAAAAATGGTCAGGAAAAAAAATGTAAAGAATAAAAAAAATAAAATAAAATAAAATAAAAAAAATAAAATAAAATAGATAAGAACATTTTTTTTGATTTTTTTTTTTAAAGTGCCCTGTCCCTCCATTCTGACGCGCAGAAGCGAACGCATACGTAAGTCGCTCCCACAAATGTAAACGGTGTATAAACCACACATGTGAGGTATCGCTGTGATCGTTAGAGTAAGAGCAATAATTCTAGTATAAGACCTCCTCTATACCTCTAAACTGGTAACCTGCAGACATTTTTAAAACATCTCCTATGGAGATTTTTTAATACCGTAGTTTGTCGCCATTCCACGAGTGTGCGCAATTTCAAAGCGTGACATGTTAGGTATCTATTTACTCGGCGTAACATCATCTTTCACATTATACAAAAAAATTAGACCAACTTTACGGTTTTGTTTTTTTAATTCATGAAAGTGTCTTTTTTCCCAAAAAAAAAATTGCGTTTGAAAGACCTCTGCGCAAATACCGTGTGACATAAAATATTGTAACGATCGCCATTTTATTCTCTAGGTCTCTGCTAAAAAAATATATATAATGTTTGGGGGTTCTAAGCACGGTGGATTTGATTTAAATCAAGTCGATTTAAATCATGATTAAATCACTAGTAAAAAGGCTTGATTTAAATTGACTCAATTTAATCATAATTTTTAAACAGCAACTGTCATCTCTGTCCCACAGCGGCTCCTCCTCTGACCCGCTGTTGGCTCCTCCTCTGACCCGCTGTTGGCTCCTCCTCTGACCCGCTGTTGACTCACCGACAGTCCCATTCACTTTAATGGGACGGCTGATGATGCGGCAGTGACACAACAAGGTGAGGGACGTGGCGGCAGCAGGTGAGTGGACGCCCGCTAACAGGCGCTGCCATGATGGATCTGAAATGACAGGTGCTCTTTAAATGTGAGGACTCATTCTTGCTGGTAGTTAGAATCTTTAATATTTGCAAACAAAATGAAAGTGAAATGAAAATTAAAGTTTCCTGTTTAGAATAATAAGCTGTCAGGTTAGTAAAACAGCATTATCGGTACCGATTCATTCATACAGTTTGTAGTGTACATAGATTTGCAAAACAATGGGATAGAGTAATATTCCTAAACGTTGTTTTATCTCATGTTACTGTGAAATTGTGTGAATGCATCAATGCAGTGCATGTTATCTCAGCTTGCAGAGCTTGGATTCATTGAATGACTTTATAAAAAATGTAAATATTGCAGAATATATACAGCCTCATGCTACATAACTAAGCTCCATTTCATGCTGAATAAACGAAATTATTAATGTATCCTAAATAGAAAACTAACTTTAGATAGATTTTTACTCCAAAAGCATTTTATGAAAATAAATTTGATAAAAATCAAAAAAATCTGATTTAAATAAAAAAAAAATCTGATTTTTTGATTGTTTAACCACTTCAGCGGAAGGTTTTACCCCCTTCCTGACCAGAGCACTTTTTACAATTTGGCACTGCGGTGCTTTAACTGGTAATTGCGCGGTCATGCAATGCTGTACCCAAACTAAATTTGCGTCCTTTTTCCCCACAAATAGAACTTTCTTTTGGTGCTATTTGATCAATATTTTTTACTTTCTCCTAAAATAAATATCCCAAAAAATGTTTTTAAAAAACAAATTTCTTCATCAGTTTAGGCCAATATATATTCTTCTACATATTTTTGATAAAAAAAAAAAAAAAATCGCAATAAGCGTATATTGATTGGTTTGCGTAAAAGTTATAGCGTCTACAAACTATAGGAAAGATTTAGTGCCTTTTTATGGCATTTTTATAATTATTATTTTTTTACTAGTAATGGTGATCATTTTTTGCAGTATTTCGACATTGCGACAGACAGATCGGACACTTTTGACACATTTTTAGGACCATTGACATTTATACAGCGATCAGTGCTATAAAAACACTAGGGGGCGATCAAGGAGTTAAATGTGTTTCCTCAGTGTGTTCTAACTGTATGGGGATAGGACTGAGTAGGAGAGGAGACATTTCGCTGTTCCTACTTAGTAGGAACAAACGGCATGTCTCCTCTCCTCTGACAGCACAGGGATTTGTGTGTGTGAACACATAAATCCCTGTGCTGGTGCTCGTGGCTGCGCGTGGCCGGCTGCGATCGGCCGCCGGCCACGCACATCGGGTCCACCCGTTGTGCAGCGGGTGCGCGCGCCCCCTGGCGGGTCTTAAAGGAACCACGTACCTGTATGGGGTTTCCCGCAGGGGAGCCATTCTGCCCCCGTAAAAAGACGTGAGCCGGTCGGGAACCGGTTAAAAAAAAAATCATTGATTTTTATCCACCCTGGTTCCAGTCATTTTCGCTTTAACTGACAATTGCGCGGTCGTGCGACGTTGCACCCAAACAAAACTGACGTCCTTTTTTTCTCACAAATAGAACTTTCTTTTGGTGGTATTTGATCGCCTCTGCGGTTTTTATTTTTTCGATATAAACATAAAAAGAGCGTCAATTTTGAAAAAAAAACAATATTTTGTACTTTTTGCTGTAATAAATATCCCCAATTTTTTTTTTAAAAAAGCATATTTTTTCTCAGTTTAGGCCGATATGTATTCTTCTACATATTTTTGGTAAAAAAAAATCTCAATAAGCGTATATTGATTGGGTTGCGCAAAAGTTATAGCGTCTACAAAATAGGGGATAGATTTATAGCATTTTTATTTTTATTTTTTTTTACTAGTAATGGTGGCAATCTGCAATTTTTATCATGACTGCGACTGGCGGACACATCGGACAATTTTGACACATTTTTGGGACCATTGGCATTAATACAGCGATCAGTGCTATAAAAATGCATTTATTACTATAAAAATGTCACTGGCAGGGAAGGGGTTAACACTAGGGGGCGATCAAGGGGTTAACTGTGTTCCCTGGGAGGTGATTCTAACTGAAGGGGAAGGCGACTAACCAGAGGAAGCGACAGATCGTGGTTCCTAGCTAATAGGAACACACAATCTGTCATTCCTCTCAGAACAAAACACGGATTTGTGTGTTTACACACACACTTCTGTGTTCTGTCCCTCGTGCATGCGATTGCTCGTGGCCAGCGGTCATCGTGACCGTCGGCCACGGGCATCGGCACCCCTGCTGTACAGGCGCTATCCCGATCCCGTGAGCCGACGTATAGCTTGCGGTTTGCAGGATCGTGCCGACCTGCCGCAGTATAATGATGGTGGCTGGTCGGCAAGCAGTTAAGTGCACTGTGTTCAGGCGCCGGACACAGTGCACTATGGGAAGTGCCACGTCAATGCAATCACGAGATTGCAGACGAGGTGCTTCATTTGCAGGCTTTTGACCTGCTTTGCGGCACAATCCAAAGCGCCAACTAGTTTTCCGGCCATAGTGTTACTACAGGCGGGAGCTTTGTTGTTCAAGTTAAGTGGTTACTTCCGGTTTCCCTGTTCCCTGCTCAGGGAAACCGGAAGTGACGTCAGCAGCTCCGTGGAACGCACGGTCCGAGCGGAGCTGACTGTAAGGTAAGTAAGTGAGGCTCAGGGCTGCATTAGATGGGGCACAGTGAGGCTGCATTAGATGGGGCACAGTGAGGCTGCATTAGATGGGGCACAGTATGGCTGCATTAGATGGGGCACAGTGAGGCTGCATTAGATGGGGCACAGTAAGGCTGCATTAGATGGGGCACAGTGAGGCTGCATATGATGGGGCACAGTGAGGCTGCATTAGATGGGGCACAGTGAGGCTGCATATGATGGGGCACAGTGAGGCTGCATATGATGGGGCACAGTGAGGCTGCATATGATGGGGCACAGTGAGGCTGCATATGATGGGGCACAGTGAGGCTGCATTAGATGGGGCACAGTGAGGCTGCATTTGATGGGGCACAGTGAGGCTGCATTTGATGGGACACAGTGAGGCTGCATATGATGGGGCACAGTGGCTGCATTTTATGGGATACAGTGGCTGCATAAGATGGGAACAATGGCTGCATAAGTTGGGAACATTAGCTGTATTTGATGGGGCACAGTGGCAGAATTTGATGGCACAGTGGGAGCATTTGATATGGCACACTGGCTGTGTTTAATGGGCACAGTGGCTGCGTTTTATGGGCACAATGTCTGCATTTGATGGATAGTGGCGGCAATTGATGGGCACAGTGGCTGTGTTTGATGGGCACAGTGACTGTGTTTGATGGGCACAGTGGCTGCGTTTGATGGGGTTTTGTTTTAGAATATTTCAGTTTGTTTGCGCCCCCCCCCCCCCCCAAAAAAAAATTTTGAGTACCAGCCACCACTGCAGTCAGTTATGTGTAGTAAAATATCAACTCCCTTCCTCACCAACCCATCTTCACCACAAATTATCTCTAGTTCCCCTTTTCCACAAATGATCTCTAGTTCTAAAAAGTTCTTGAAACTTTTCCATATTTATCCATGAATGGCACTGCCAGCCCTGTATATAAAACCAACTTGTAATTGATGTTTACTGGCCCTTTACGGTGTTCAATGAAGGGCTCCTTTGAAGGTTACGGCGCCCTCCAAAATAAAGGCTAGAAGAGCGGCCTCGTCCTTCTGAAGCCGTAGAGCGCTCCATCCATCACACATCACATCGCGCTGATTGGGAGATATCCTGCTCATGTTTAAACGCAGCAGAAAGTGGGGAGGTAACTGAGCATGCAAAAGCTTTCAGAACATAATGCCGAAATAAATTGGGGAAGCACACTGGGGATCCCTTCGCCGCAGAATGCGTGACGAGACCGATGCCGATAAAATGCAGGAGGATAAAAATAAAATACGGCCAGACTCTGGGAAAAAAAGAGAAGGAAAAAAAAAAAGTCTTTCTATAAATCAGGGGGACAGGGGAAAAGGAGGAGGGAGAGGAGATTTTAGAGTCATTTCGCTCTTAAATGAGCCAGTATGAGGCAAATTTATTTGTGAGTGAGATAATCTGCATGAAGTGTCAACCTGTTTATTGCCAATGTCAGCTGGCACACCGGGGCGTTTGAATCATATTAGGTAGAGATCGGTGGAATGCATCATCATAGACACAACTCGACACCCACCAACCCACCCGAATTTTATTTTGTCTCATTCCAAACAAAATTGGGGGAAACGCGTCTTTTTATAAAGACGTGAAAGTATATCTGAACACACATAAAAATGCAATGTATTGCCATTTACCGGGCCTTAGATGTGGTGGCTGCATTATCTTTTATTTTCAGGCCTGTACAGAAAAGATCCTCTTGGTCCTGAAGAAAATCCAGTATCCTTGTAACGTCTTGTACACTGAACTGACATCTCAAACAACTTTCGGCAGCCTAAAAACCTCAAAATGTTAACTACATAAACACACCTCCCAACTTTCTGAGATAGGAACGAGCATAGCCCCCAACTGTCCCTGATTTCGAGGGACTGTCCCCCTATTCCTCATTCCTCCTCATTTGTCCCTCATTTTGGTCTGATCTACAGTGGGGACGGAAAGTATTCAGACCCCCTTAAATTTTTCACGCTTTGTTATATTGCAGCCATTTGCTAAATTCATTTAAGTTCATTTTTTCCCTCATTAATGTACACACAGCACCCCATATTGACAGAAAAACACAGAATTGTTGACATTTTTGCAGATTTATTAAAAAAGAAAAACTGAAATATCACATGGTCCTAAGTATTCAGACCCTTTGCTGTGACACTCATATATATAACTCAGGTGCTGTCCATTTCTTCTGATCATCCTTGAGATGGTTCTACACCTCCATTTGAGTCCAGCTGTGTTTGATTATATTGATTGGACTTGATTAGGAAAGCCACACACCTGTCTATATTACAGCTCACAGTGCATGTCAGAGCAAATGAGAATCATGAGGTCAAAGGAACTGCCTGAAGAGCTCAGAGAAAGAATTGTGGCAAGGCACAGATCTGGCCAAGGTTACAAAAAAATTTCTGCTGCACTTAAGGTTCCTAGGAGCACAGTGGCCTCCATAATCCTTGGAAGACGTTTGGGACGACCAGAACCCTTCCTTGGTGAGAGAGGTAAAGAAGAACCCAAAGATCACTGTGTCTGAGCTCCAGAGATGCAGTCGGGAGATGGGAGAAAGATGTAGAAAGTCAACCATCACTGCAGTCCTCCACCAGTCGGGGCTTTATGGCAGAGTGGCCCGACGGAAGCCTCTCCTCAGTGCAAGACACATGAAAACCCGCATGGAGTTTGCTAAAAAACACCTGAAGGACTCCAAGATGGTGATAAATAAGATTCTCTAATCTGATGAGACCAAGATAGAACTTTTTGGCCTTAATTCTAAGCGGTGTGTGTGGAGAAAACCAGGCACTGCTCATCACCTGTCCAATACAGTCCCAACAGTGAAGCATGGTGGTGGCAGCATCATACTGTGGGGGTGTTTTTCAGCTGCAGGGACAGGACGACTGGTTGCAATTGAGGGAAAGATGAATGCGGCCAAGTACAGGGATATCCTGGACGAAAATCTTCTCCAGAGTGCTCAGGTCCTCAGACTGGGCCGAAGGTTTACATTCCAACAAGACAATGACCCTAAGCACACAGCTAAAATAACGAAGGAGTGGCTTCACAACAACTCTGTGACTGTTCTTGAATGGCCCAGCCAGAGCCCTGACTTAAACCCAATTGAGCATCTCTGGAGAGACCTAAAAATGGCCGTCCACCAATGTTTACCATCCAACCTGACAGAACTGGAGAGGATCTGCAAGGAGGAATGGCAGAGGATCCCCAAATCCAGGTGTGAAAAACTTGTTGCATCTTTCCCAAAAAGACTCATGGCTGTATTAGATCAAAAGGGTGCTTCTACTAAATACTGAGCAAAGGGTCTGAATACTTAGGACCATGTGATATTTCAGTTTTTCTTTTTTAATAAATCTGCAAAAATTTCAACAATTCTGTGTTTTTCTGTCAATTTGGGGTGCTGTGTGTACATTAATGAGGAAAAAAATGAACTTAAACGATTTTACCAAATGGCTGCAATATAACAAAGAGTGAAAAATTTAAGGGGGTCTGAATACTTTCCGTCCCCACTGTATATAGATGTATATAAAATGCACTTTTTATCTTTCAAAAAGTGTTTTCTAGTGATAAACCTTTCACCTGATTTCTAAATTGATACATTTATAAATTTCAGAAGCCAATATAAAGGAATAGTGGTAAAAAAGCACTTGTGGGTTGAACCAATCTTGTTTTTTTGTACAATTCTCCTTTAAGGGGGCGTGGCAAGGGGTGTGTCCTATGCCTGCATACTTTCGCTGATAGGTGTCCCTCATTCCCATCTCAAAAAGTTGGGAGGTATGGGACTGAGGGACACCTATTAGTAAAAGTATGTAGGCATAGGACACACCCCCTGTCACGCCCCCTTAAAGGAGAATTATACAAAAAAAAAATGTTAGTTAAACCCACAAGTGGTTTATTTACCACTTCTGTTCCTTTATATTGGCTTTTTAAATGTTACAAATGCAACAATATAGACATTGGATGTAACACCAGGGTTATGGTTAGCTGCCATGAACCTGATATCATTGTTTTCTGTGGGCAATTCAGCATCTGCTAGAAGTGATCATGGCAGCGGATTCGACATGGGATCACTTTTAGAGGAAGCCCAGAGAGGTGCCCCCCCCCCTCCTCCTCTTTCCGGTCATTCTTGGGTTTACCGGGGCCGTCGGTAAACCCGGAAGCGATCTGGTTCATTGGATGGATAAGCATGAAGTTGAGTGAGGGCAAGATGGCCCCCACTCGGCTCCAGTGGTGGCTGGTGGGTTTTTTTTGGGGGGGGGGGCGGCAAACAACCGCCCATCCCCCCCCTATGAGTGGAAACCCCCCCCAGCAGCACCCACCCGCTGTCTGCCGGTCGGTCCAGCACTTACCCCATCAGGTGGCAGGCAGTGTGGTGCAGCAGCTCCGTGTTCTCTCCTCCATGGTGGCTTCCAGCTCCTCCCCTCCTCCTCCTAGTCTTCCAATAGGCTCGAACTGTCCTTTCAGCCAATCGGGTGACCGGTGTCAAAACTGGCTTCCCGATTGGCCGGGAGGAGAATCAGTGTTACAACAGCGAATATTAATTCGCTGTTGTAACACACCTGAACCCCACCCTATATTGAAGCCTAGTAGAGCCTAGTAAAGCCTCTGGCTCTAACCGGTGCTTCAAAAAAACAGCCCCTCCGCATTGGACTCCATGCGCCGGTGTCCTGAAAGGGGCATAGATGGGGGAGGGGGGTGGCGATGGAGGGGGGGTGTCACCTGTGCACCCTTAATGGTTGGGCCGCTCCTGCTCGGCTCTATGCCCTTGGAGGACCGGAACAACCTTCAACGTTACTTCTGGTTCTCGGGCTTAAAGAGCTTTTGTTTTGTTTTTTATGTCAAAGTGTCACATTTTTTTTCTTTTGCTTTTAAGGTATATGAGAGATCTGAGGTCTTTTTTACCCCAGATCTCTAAATAAAGAAGACATTCCTTTTATTAGGAATAAAAGTGATAGGAAAAAAATAAATAAATAAAGGAACAGTGTACAAATAAAAAATTGAAAGTAAAATAAATAAGAAAAAAATAAAATTTAAAGCACCCCATCCCTCCGTGCTCGTGCGTAGAAGCGAATGCACATGTAAGTCGCGCCTGCATATGTAAACGGTGTTCAAACCACACATGTGAAGTATTTCCGTGGTTCTTATGCCGCGTACACACGATCGGACATTGATCGGACATTCCGACAACAAAATCCATGGATTTTTTCCAACGAATGTTGGCTCAAACTTGCCTTGCATACACACGGTCGCACAAATGTCTGAAATTCCGAACACCAAGAACGCGGTGACGTACAAGACGTACGACAAGCCGAGAAAAATCAAGTTCAATAGCCAGTGGGGCTCTTCTGCTTGATTCCGAGCATGCGTGGAATTTTGTGCGTCAGAATTGTGTACACACGATCGGAATTTACGACAACGGACTTTGTTGTCTGAAAATTTGAGATCCAGATCTCAAATTTTGTGTGACGGAAATTCCGATGGAAAATGTCCGATGGCGCCTACACACGGTCGGAATTTCCGACAACAAGCTCCCATCAAATATTTTCCATCAGAAAATCTGACCGTGTGTGCGGGGTATTAGAGCGAGAGCATTATATCTAGTGCAAGACCTCCTTTGTAACTCTAAACAGGTAACCTGTAAAATATTTTAAAGCGTCGCCTATGGAGATTTACCATAGTTTGTCGCCTTTCCACGAACGTGCGCAATTTTAAAGCATTGCATGTTAGGTATCTATTTACTCGACGTAACATCATCTTTCACATTATACAAAAAAATTGGGCTAAGTTTACTGTTTTTTTTGTTGTTTTTTTTAATGCATTAAGGTGTATTTTTTTTTTTTTCTAAAAAAATTGCGCAAATACTGTCTGTCTAATATTGCAACGATCGCCATTTAATTCTCTAGGGTCTCTGCTAAAAAAAAATATATATAATGTTTGGGGGGTCTAAATAATTTTCTAGCAAAAAATAATAATTAAAACTTGTAAACAAAAAGTTCCAGAAAAGGCCTGATCAGCAAGTGGTTAAAGAGGTTGTAAACCTCCATGCAGTATTTGTACCTATAGGTAAGCCTAGAATAAGGCTTACCTATAAGTACTGTAAATATCTCCTAAACGTGTGCCGTTTAGGGGATATTTACTGTATACTGCTCCGATGATGTCATCGGCACATGCGCTCTGAAGAAACGGCACGGGTGACAGTGCCGTGACCGGCGGCTCCGGCCAATCACAGAGCTGGAAACCGTGGCCCCCAGAAGAAAGACGGGTGAAGGTGGATGCGGCCTGCAGCGGGGACGACACGGGAGGTAAGTGTCACATAATGTGCTAGTATGTGATGCATACTAGCACATTATGCTTTTACTTTGCAGGGGAGGGAAAATTTAAAAAAAAAATTTGAGAGTTTACTTCCTCTTTAAAATAAAGGGAAACATGAATGCAGTTATGCAGTCCCAACTTGTTTGCCTGGTTGAGACATATTTGCTGCTTTTTCCGGCATCTGGTTTTCCTATGCCTCATTGGGAAATCCAAGGGTTAGTAAGATTATCCCTAATGAGCATTTGTCCAATGATCACCATCAGTAAAGCCCCGTACACACGATCGGATTTTCCGACGGGAAATGACAGGCTGTTGGCGGAAAATCCAACCGTGTGTACGCTCCATCGGACAATTGTTGTCGGATTTTCCGCGGACAAATGTTGGATGGCAGGTTTTAAAATTTTCTGCGGACAAATGTCTGTTGTCGGATCTTCCGAGTGTGTCTACACAAGTCCGTCGGACAAAAGTCCAAAATACAAACACGCATGCTCGGAAGCAAGGACGAGCCAGAAGCAGTCGGTCTTGTAAACTAGACTTCATAATGGAGAATTGACATTCGTGACGCGGCAAATTATGAAATCTGGAAATGCAGCGCACAATTCTCTTCTTCTTTAATGGGATAATAATGAAGCTGCTTTGCTGGTGATACTGATGGAGTTATTGCAAATGAATTTTCAAAGGCTTTTTTTTTCTAGTGATATCAAGAATAATATTATTATGGTTTTTTTTTTTGGGCAAGTTACCACAACATCATTATCCCGTAGTTTTTAAGGTCAAAGATACAGCTATGTTGGTGTCCCTTGTTAATTTTACATTGTATTTTTTTTAAATGTAACTGCCGACTCCCAAATTGTCATTTGAGGTAAAACACACAGCCAAGTATTATTCTACACAATTCTTTTTATTGTGCATTAAAAAAAAAAAACAAATAAAATTAGACATGCTATCTGCCGATAGAACTTAACCAAAAAGTACATTCTATGTATCCAAAAATATAGAAAATATACCAAATCAAATCATTATTATTCAACCAAAAATTAAAATAAAAGCCTCATGCATGTGTCCTGCTTCTTAATATAGGGGGTCAACAATGCCAGGAGTTGGTGAAAGCAGGGGTCCGTCATCTGGAGATAATTCCGAAAATCATCCGGATTATTCTCCTGGAGCTCCCGCAGCAAAGGCATATGACATAATTGGTCACGATTAATAGAGCAACCAATTTTTGGTCCAAGAAATCCTCCTCCTCCTGTTCCTGGACTGGACTTGGGTCAAAGCAATAACTCCAAGGCCAATAATAAATAACACGTTATTTCCTCCAATTCCGCAACATGTCTGGTTAATGAACGGCCGTTCAGAAACGAACTGAAAAGCACAAAATGAAAAGCGCGAATCAACACTCACCAACTTCTACTAACACAAAATTAGCAGGAGGAGCCCAAAGGGGGGTGCTAAAGAGCTGAAAAACCACGTAGTTTGTCACTACGTTCATGTTTGTAGGCCAACAATTCCTTGCCGTTTGTATACAAAACAAAATCCAGGCACACGCCTTCGGACAAAAGTCTGAGGTTTTGTCTGCAGAAATTCGGATCGAGTGTACGAGGCTTCAGTGCTTCAAAATAGTTGATTCCAGTGGTGACCTGCCTCTTTTTGATAAGTTTGCCTGTGGCTGCACACATTCATTGCAAAGCTGGCATGCTATAAGTAAAGAGTATAGGTTAAAATTCCTGTTTGTCAGTTTTCGCTCTCTTTCTGGAACCACAAAAATGTTATAACTCAGTACTAGTAGCAGCACAGTTTGATTGAGAACTAAGCAATGAAACAGCAGCATACTGATGAGGTCATCTCTCTGCTCACTTTGTTCTCTCCTGCTGGCAATCCCATTCCCTTTCAGCACTAGGAACGAGGGAAGTTGATCATTTTATTTTCCCTCAAAATTTTGGCAAATATTGGGAGATTTCGGTGAAATTTTGCCATTTTGGACTGTGTGCTGCACCACAGTAGGTACCCTGTTTCCCCGAAAATAAGACCTAGCGTGATTGTCGGTGATGGCTGCAATATAAGCCCTACCCCCCCAAAATAAGCCCTACCCTGTTTCCCCGAAAATATTCCCTACCCTGAAAATAAGACCTACAAGGACTTTTATTAGGGCTTATTTGGGGGGTAGGGCTTATATTGCAGCCATCACCGACAATAACGGTAGGTCTTATTTTCGGGGAAACAGGGTAGTATTTACGAGACCAGAAAATAATAGAAGCTTAGAACAGGATAGAAAATGCAGAACATTTCCAGGGACAAGTCATCAGAATCTCTAGATTGCTCCTGAATGTCAGGGGGGGGCCGGTATTTGTGACAGTTGTATGTGTGTGACTGACCTTAGCAGAGGTTGGTATGTCTATGGGAAGGCTACATAGAGTAACACACTCCTGGCGGCTGATCAACCCCCCGTGCTCCTGTTGTCTCCAAGGTGCAGGTGGACATAATGTACTGTATTTAGCCATGCTACTGTCACAGAGCCTGAATAGTAAGGTTGCCACTTTTTCTTCAAGACTAACCCGAACACTTTAGCGGCGCACAGCAACATTTTTTTTTTTTTAGTATACACTATAGCATAACAGACCCGGGACACCTTTGGGTGCCCCAACGAGAATAGTAATGTGGGGCGCATAGTGCCCCCCTCACCCTCCTGTCAGGCCCTGTTCAGAGCCACATTCCTGTCTGAATAATGTGTCCAGGTTTCAGGGGGACTGAATCCCGGACACATGATTCAAAACCTGGACTGTCCGGGTGCTCTGGTTAGGAATTTTTTTTTTTCTGGTTTTCCCAACTAGACCCTTGCTCCTGCTTAATTTTTTTCTTGTTTTCTTATATTTGCTCCATTCCGGTTGCACCTGTATCCTTTCACTTGGATCCTGTATTCTATTACCAGTCTGACACTTGACTAAAGAATTTGTCAACCTAGATCCTTACAACTATAGACTATAGACACGAACCGCGTAACACGGGTTTAATACGGCCACAGCAGCCAATTTTATTAACCAAAGAATAAAATAACATCACATTAAAACATACAAATAAGTGCAAATTCAACAATGTAATTCTAACAATGCCCAACAACAAGGGGTCTTTGGGTGTCCTTAAGGTACAATTTTTTTAATCGTCCATGTCCTCAGCCGCGCCCCAACTGACTGGAAGACGTTCCGACATCACACATACTTCCAATTCCACCTAGGCCCTGGAGAACCACCGCTAACCAACTGGAAGCGCCATACCATGGATGGGCTCCACAATTTTGTAACAATGTACTTACTCACTGACCCCCGAAAAAAGACCCCCTGACCCGCCAACTGCTGTGACAAAGTGTGCGACAGACACAATTACTATAAAAAAAATGTTTTCTCATATATAAGCTCGATCAAAACCTGAGACACCAAAAACATCCCCACTACTCGTACACTTCAGGAACCCCTAACACAAGGGCAGCAGGAGGGAAGTTACCTCTTCTCCTAACTCCTTGGAATGAGCAATAAACTACCTCTTTGCAAAGACCCTCTCGTCTACATCCTACCCATACAACCTCTGCCTCCAATCAGGTAAGGCCTACACCCCTTTCCACCACACTGACCTAGCTGACCGTCCCCTTTACCCTGTTCTTACCCTAGTCATGCAGACCCTTCGTCCATTTTCTCCTCCAGGTCTCACTTTCCTCAACCTTCAACCTGCCTCATAACACCACTTTATCTGCTTGCTGCCTGCCTTGATAGTCTGCCTGATACTCTCCACCAACCCCAACCATCTGTATGATACCTCCACTATGACTGCCTGCCACCTCCCCAACCTTCTGCCTTTTACTGCCAATCCACCTGCCAGTTGCCTGCCCTAACACTACCACTGCCTTTCACCAGCCTCAACCTTCTGCCTGATACTTCCAATCTGCCTGCCTTTCAACTACCCCAAACATCCATCTGATACCTTCAATTAGCCTGCCTGCCCTGACAATCTGCTTAATACCTCCAGAACCACTGCCTTCCACCTACCCTAACCTTCTCACTGATATCTCCACTATGCCTGTCTATCACCTTCTCCAATTATTTGTCTGATATTTTCACTCTACTTCCCTGATGCCTGCCCTGACCATCTGCTCAATACCTCCACCATGCCTGTCCTTCACCTGCCCCAACTTTCTGCCTGATACCTCCGCTATGACTGCCTTCTACTTGCCCAAACCCTCTGCCGGGTACCTTCACTGCACCTGACTGTCTCCAGCTTTGATGTTCTGCCTCATACCTTCATTGCATCTGTCTGGCAGCTGCCCTGACCTTTTGACAAGTACCTTTGTGCTTGTCAAAGTGCTTTTATTGTCTGCCACCTGGACTGACCTTCTGCCCATGATTCCTCCACTTTTTTGCCTGCCATCTGCCCCGATCTTCTGCATGATTCTTTCACTGAGACTCCTTTTACACATGTGTGACTCCGAGTGCGACTTTGGAGTGCGACTTTAATGCCACTTTTACTGGCACTCAAGTCAAATCAAATTAGTGCAGGAACCTTTTTAAAGTCACTTTAAGTTGTATAAATTTGAACAGGTTCCATTGAAATCAATGGGCTGTGACTTATTGTGCGACTTTATCAAAAGTGTGAATGGAGCCTATGGCTTCCGGTGCTGCCCTGATCTTCTGTCTGGTCTTCTATCTGATAATATCACTATGATTGTCTGCTACCTGGCCCTACCTCTGGCTGGGGTTCCACCTTATAATTTGGCACTTCATCTGCTTACTTGCAAGTCACCTGTAGCTTGCTTGAAATCTGTAACAGCTGAGTAATCCTGAGGTCTTAAACAAGTAGCCATATTCCTCTGTCATTGGAGGTTAAATAGTAAGACTGTACACATTAGACTGAAAGTCCATAATAGAAAGGATGAGCTGGTAACCCAATAGCTTCTTCTTTAAAAGATTTTATTAGCACCACAGCAATGAACGATCCAGCATAATGCTAACGCGTTTCAGCCAAAGGCTTCCTCATAGCATAAGTCAACAACATAAAAATAGGCTTTTTATGAGGAAGGCTTTGGCAAACAGGACTTCTTATGGCTTTCTTTCAACAACTTTCTTCTTGACACTCTTCCATAAAAGCCAGATTTGTGGAGAGCACAACTAATAGTTGTCCTGTGGACAGATTCTCCCACCTGAGCTGTGGATCTCTGTAGCTCCTCCAGAGTTACCATGGGCCTCTTGGCTGCTTCTCTGATGAATGCTCTCCTTGCCCGGCCTGTCAGTTTAATTGGACGGCCATGTCTTGGTAGATTTGCAGTTGTACCAAATTGAACTTTTTGGCCTAAAGACAAAGCGCTAGGTGTGGCGGAAAATTAACACCGCACATCACCCTGAACACACCATCCCCACTGTGAAACATGGTGGTGGCAGCATCATGTTGTGGGGATGCTTTTCTTCAGCAGGGACAGGAAAGCTGGTCAGAGTTGATGGGAAGATGGATGGAGCCAAATACAGGACAATCTTAAAAAAGAAAACCTATTGGAGTCTGCAAGACTTAAGACTGGGGTGGGGGTTCATCTTCCAGCAGGACAATGACCCTAAACATACAGCTAAAGCTACAATGGAATGGTTTAGATCAAAGCATATTCATGTGTTAGAATGGCCCAGTCAAAGTCCAGACCTAAATCTAATTGAGAATCTGTGGCAAGACTTGAAAATTGCTGTTCACAGACACTCTCCATCCAATCTGACAGAGCTTGGGCTATTTTGCAAAGAGGAATGGACAAAAATTTCACTCTGTAGATGTGCAGAGCTGGTAGAGACATCCCCAAAAAGACTTGCAGCTGTAATTGCAGTGAAAGGCGGTTCTACAAAGTATTGACTCAGGAGGGCTGAATACAAATGCACCCCACACTTTTCACATATTTATTTGTAAAAAAAATAATTTTCCTTCCACTTCACAATTATGTGCCACTTTGTGTTGGTCTATCACATAAAATCCCAATAAAATACATTTATGTTTTTGGTTGTAACATGACAAAATGTGGAAAATGTCAAGGGGTATAAATACTTTTTCAAGTCACTGTATATGAAGCAAATATGAAAGTCCAACTGTGACAAATGTTCAAATTAAAAAGTCCCAATGCTTGTGCCAATGTGATCAAAGAAGCATTCTTCCAAGCTGTGAACTGCATAATGTGATATCCACACCACCACTGTTTGAAAGGTGAACACTTACCAGATGGTAATGACCCCCAATGTTTGAATGGTCACAAACAGCTTAGAAGGTATGTCCTCACAGGAAAGATGCAGGGCTCCACCAGTATTCACAAACAGCACTTATGGCTCTGTCCCTACCACCCCAAAGCACCTTGTCCCCATGTTGTTGGGGACAAGGGTCTCTTCCCCACAACCCTCGCCGGTGGTTGTGTCTGCGGGCAGGGGACTTATCTAGATCTAGAAACCCCCTTTAAGAAAAGGGGGCCCCCCATGTGAATGAGTATGGGGTACATTGTACCCTTTCCCATTCACCCAAAAAAAAAGTAGTGTAGCGTTACAAAAAACAAGTAGCGGTTTTTGACAAGTCCTTTATTAAAAATAAAGAATGTCCCCGTCGTAGCTCCAATGTGTCTTCTTTCTCCAGTACCGCCACCGATGTCTTCTTTCTCCGGTTCCGCCACAATGTCTTCTTTCTTCGGTTCCGCCACCGATGTCTTCTTTCTCTGGTCCCGCCACCGATTTCTTCTTCGTCCAGTATTCTCCCTCCAATGATGTCTTCTCCCTTGGCCAATGTCTTCTTCCTCCACCGCCGTTGACGCGCTAAAAAATGGAAACCCGGTCCTCCTCTTAAGCTGGCTCCCGTTGTTGTGTCAGCTCCGGTGTCTGCCAGTTCTTTTATAGCCATGGGGCATGGTCATCCGGTGACGTCACCTGGAGACCCCGTCCCCTTGTGATGTCACAGGTCACCAGATGGCCACGCCCTATGGCTATATAAGAACTGGCAGACACCGGAGCTGACACAACGGTGGAAGGAAACATTGGGGGAGGACCGGGTTTTTTATTTTAGCGGGTCAGCGGCGGCCGAGTTAGAAGACCGGAGGAAGAAGGCATCAGTGGCAGAACCAGAGAAAGAAGATATCGGTGGCGGTACCGAGAAAGAAGATACTTTGGAGCTTCAACGTAGGACATGCTTTATTTTATTTTTTTTGAAAATTCTTTTTATATGCTTTATTTTTAATAAAGGCCTTGTCAAAAACCATATTTTGTTTTTTTTGAAACACTACACTGCTTTTTTTTGGTTGAATGAGTAGGGGGTACCCCCTACTCATTCACTTAGGTA
This sequence comes from Lithobates clamitans, assembly GCA_037952925.1. Lineage (NCBI taxonomy): Eukaryota > Metazoa > Chordata > Amphibia > Anura > Ranidae > Lithobates > Lithobates clamitans. Next base: position 57,460 of record JBBGZY010002044.1, on the reverse strand, counting down.
AGGGAGCGGGATCAAGGGGGCCCCCTTTCTTAGCCACTTCAGGCCCGAAAGGATTTACTCCTTTAATGACCAGGCCATTTTTTGCGATACGGCACTGCGTCGCTTTAACTGACAATTGCGCGGTTGTGTGATGCTGTACCCAAACAAAATTGATGTCCTTTATTTCCCACAAACAGAGCTTTGTTTTGGTGGTATTTGATCACCTCTGCGATTTTTATTGCTTGCGCTATAAACAAAATAAGACCAACAATTTTGAAAAAAAAATCCCATATTTTTAACTTTTTGCTATAATAAATATCCCCCCAAAAAAATTGTAAAAAAACAAATCTCTTCATCAGTTTAGGCCAATATGTATTCTTCTACATATTTTTGGTAAAAAAGAAATCGCAATAAGCGTATATTGATTGGTTTGCGCAAAATTTATAGCGTCTACAAAATATGGCATTTTTAATATTATCTTTTTTTTTTTTACTAGTAATGGAGGTGATCAGCGATTTTTAGCGGGACTGCGACATTGCGGCGGACATATCGGACACTTTTGACACTTTTTTGGGACCAGTGACATTTATACAGCGATCAGTGCTATAAAAATGCACTGATTACTGTATAAATGACACTGGCAGGGAAGGGGTTAACACTAGGGGGGCGATCAAGGGATTAAATGTTCCCTAGGGAGGTGTTTCTAACTGTGGGGGGAGGGGACTGACTGTGAGTAGAGAGAGATCGCAGTTCCTGATCACTAGGAACAGACGATCACACTGTACTCCCTTCACAGAACAGGATCTGCTTTGTTTACATTGGCAGATCCCCGTTCTGCCTCTCTGTGGAGCGATCGCGGGTGGCTGGCGGAAATCGAGGCCGCCAGCCACGCACATCGGTTTTCGCATGCCCGCTGTATCTATTAAAAGAAGCGCCCTACAGGTACAGCGATTCGCACAATAGAGCCGCCCTGCCTTATACAGCGGTGGCTGTTTGGCAAGTGGTTAAAGAGGGGTTCCAGATTCGGATAAGCCCCCTGCCCGCAGACCCCCACAACCACCGTACATTGCAACAGTTTACGCAGCGCTTTACAACATAGGGGTAGACAGTACAATTACAATACAGTTTATTACATCAGGAATCAGAGGGCCCGGCTCGTTAGAGCTTACAATCAGAGGGAGGGTCAAGAGATACCAAAGGTAATAACTGTGGGGGATGGGCTATTTAAGAAAATAAAAGTACAGTTGGTGGGGCCAGGATAGGATTCTCTGAAGAGATGAGTTTTTAGGGATCGTCTAAAATTGGACGGAGCATACTCATAAATGCTTTAAAATATATATATATTTTAATTGTTTCGTTTATCAGTTTACAAAATGCAAAGTGAACGAACAGAAGAAAAGTCTAGATCAAATAATATTTGGTGTGACTACCCTTTGACTTCAAACCAGCATCAATTCTTAAGCCTCGTACACGCGATCGGATTTTCTGACGGGAAATGTGTGATGTCAGGCTGTTGGCGGAAAATCCGACCGTGTGTACGCTCCATCGGACAATTGTTGTCGGACTTTCTGCGGACAAATGTCGGATGGCAGGCTTATAAATTTTCCACTGACAAATGTCTGTTGTCGGATTTTCCGAGCGTGGGTACACAAGTCCGTCGGACAAAAGTCCAAAGTACAAAACACGCAGTACAAACACGGAAGCAGAAGCGGTCGGTCTTGCAAACTAGCGTTCGTAATGGAGAATTAACATTTGTGACGCGGCAAATTATGAAATCTCGAAATGCAGCGCACAATTCTCTTCTTCTTTAATGGGATAATAATGAAGCTGCTTTGCTGGTGATACTGATGGAGTTTATTGCAAACTAATTTTCAAAGGCTTTTTTTTTCTAGTGATATCAAGAAGAATATTATTATGTTTTGTTTTTTTTTGTTTTGGGCAAGACCACAACACCATTATCCCATAGTTTTTAAGATCAAAGATACAATTATGTTGGTGTCTCTTGTCAATTTTACATTGTATTTTTTTTTTAAATGTAACTGCCGACTCCCAAACTGTCATTTGAAGTAAAACACAAAGCCAAGTATTATTCTACACATTTTTTTTTATTGTGCATTAAAAAAAGAAAACAAATAAAATTAGACATGCTATCTGCCAATAGAACTTAACCAAAAACTGCATTCTATGCATCCAAAAATATAGAAAATATACCAAATCAAATCATTATTATTCAACCAAAAAAAAAATAAATAAAAGCCTCATGCATGTGTCCTGCCTCTTAATATAGGGGGTCAACAATGCCAAGAGTTGGTGAAAGCAGGGGGTCCGTCATCCGGAGATAATTCCGAAAATCATCCGGATTATTCTCCTGGAGCTCCCGCAGCAAAGGCATATGACATAATTGGTCCCGATTAATAAAGCAACCAATTTTTGGTCCAAGAACTCGTCCCCCTCCTGTTCCTAGACTGGACTTGGGTCAAAGCAATAACTCCAAGGCCAATAATAAATAACACGTTATCTCCTCCGATTCCGCAACATGGCTGGCTGACGAACGGCCATTTAGAAACAAACTGAAAAGCGCAAACTGAACAGCGCTAAATGAAAAGTGTGAAATGAAAAGCGCGAATCAACACTCACCAAACTGCTACTAACACGAAATTAGCAGAAGGAGCCCAAAGAGTGGCGCTAAAGAGCTGAAAAAACACTTAGTATGTCACTACGTTCGTGTTTGTTGGCCGACAATTCCTTGCCGTTTGTATGTAAGACAAAATCCAGGCACACGCCTTCGGACAAAAGTCTGAGGTTTTGTCTGCAGGAAAATCCGGTCGTGTGTATGAGGCTTTACACTTGCTCAAAGTCAGGGATTTTGTAGGATTAGAGTCAGGTGTATGACTAAGCAATTATACCAAGCAGGTGCTAATGATCATCAATTTCATTTGTAGGTTGAAACACAGTCAATAACTGAAACAGAAACAGCTGTGTAGGAGGCTTGAAACTGGGCGAGGAACAGCCAAACTCTGCTGCTAAGGTGAGGTTGTGGAAGACAATTTAATTACACGGGTCATACACCATGGCAAGACTGAGCACAGCAACAAGACGGAAGGTATTTATACTGCATCAGCGAGGTCCCTTCCAGGCAAAGATTTCAAAGCAGACTGGGGTTTCAGGATGTACAGTTCAAGCTCTTTTAAAGAAGCACAAATAAACAGGCAATGTTGAGGAGGACCGTAGACGCAGTGGTTGGCCAAGGAAACGTAATGCAGCAGATGAAAGACACATCATGCTTACTTCCCTTTGACATCAGAAGATGTCCAGCAGTGCCATCAGCACAGAACTGGCAGAAACCAGTAGGACCCAGGTACACCCATCTACTGTACAGAGAAGTCTGGCCAGAAGTACTCTTCATGGAAGAAATGTGGCCAGAAATCCATACCTCTAAGCGACTCAACTATGCATGAAAACAGAGGAACTGGGGTGCAGAAAAATGGCAGCAGGTGCTCTGGACCGACGAGTCAAAATTTGAAATATTTGGCTGTAGCAGGAGGCAGTTTGTTTGCTGAAGGGCTGGAGAGCAGTACAATATTGGGTGTCTGCAGGCCAACTGTGAAGCATGGTGGAGGTTCCTTGCAAGTTTGGGGTTGCACTTTCGCAAATGGAGTTGGAGATTTAGTCAGGATCAATGGTGTCCTCAATGCTGAGAAATATAGACGGATACTTTTCATCATGCCATACCATCGGGGAGGTGTGTGACTGGCCCCAAATGTATTCTGCAGCAGGACAACGACCCCAAACATACAGCCAATGGACTATCTTCAACTGAGAAGAACGAGGAGTCCTGAAAGTGATGGTTTGGCCCCCCACAGAGCCCTGATCTCATCATCATGGAGTCTGGGATTACATGAAGAGACAGAAGGATCTGAGGCAGCCGATATCCACAGAAGATCTGTGATTAGTTCTCCAAGATGTTTGGAACAACCTACCTGCCAAGGTCATTAAAAAGCTGTGTGCAAGTCTACCTAGAAGAATTGATTCTGTTTTAAAGCCAAATGGGGGGGGGGGGGGGGGGGTCACAGCAAATATTGATTTGATTTGGATTTCTCTTCTGTTCATTTACTTTCCATTTTCTTATTTGATAAAAAATAAATGATTAACACTTCTATTTCTGAAAGCATTCATCATTTACAGCAGTTTTTCACACCTGCCTAAAACTTTTACAGAGAAGTGTATATATTATATTATTAATTATAATATAATAAAATGTATATTATATATACCTCAAAGCAAACTTTGCATTGTATTATTCTTTTGTTGATTCATAAGCAATAAAAGAAACCTGCTCAACCCCTTTGCACCGGCGGTATGCATATATGTAGCCTCTTGGTAGGGGGGCCTTAACATCAAGCCGCTGCAGATATGCCTGCCAGGAAGTAAACAGAGCTGTGCCGAAAGTGCGCACCCTGGGCGCTCCTGGTAGAGTTAGCGGTGGCTACTGGAAAGCTCACGATCTCTACTCGTGCGAATGCTCCCATACCTGAGACTAATACTCTCAGGCTCAGTTCTTTCAGCTGTCAGCGGGATTCCCCCACTGACACCTGAAATGTAAAAAAAAAAAAAGAAAAGCCAGCAATTATCGGTTGTTAAGAAGCAGAGCCGCTGTGTCCTTAACAACCGATGACTCATTGAGCTGTCAATGGTGTTCCCCTATTGAGCTGTCAAAAAAAAGCAACCTGCAAAGTTTTTCAACAACATTGCTCAACCGCTGACTGAAAGATAAAAAGAAACATTGTTTCTTTTTGTATCTTTCTCTTTATTTAGCTACAGATCAAAGGGATGAACTTCAATCTCAGATGAAGTCAGTTTAAGCACAAAATCATGTGATTTCTCTTCTCGGCTTTGGGGCGCGCGCACACCGCCCACAAAATCACGTGATTTCTCTTCCCGGCTTTGGGGCGCGTGCACACTGCCCACAAAATCACGTGATTTCTCTTCCCGGCTTTGGGGCGCGTGCACACTGCCCACAAAATCACGTGATTTCTCTTCTTGGCTTTGGGGCGCGCACACACCGCCCACAAAATCACGTGATTTCTCTTCTCGGCTTTGGGGCGCGCGCACACCGCCCACAAAATCACGTGATTTCTCTTCCCGGCTTTGGGGCGCGTGCACACTGCCCACAAAATCACGTGATTTCTCTTCCCGGCTTTGGGGCGCGTGCACACTGCCCACAAAATCACGTGATTTCTCTTCCCGGCTTTGGGGCGCGTGCACACTGCCCACAAAATCACGTGATTTCTCTTCCCGGCTTTGGGGCGCGCACACACCGCCCACAAAATCACGTGATTTCTCTTCCCGGCTTTGGGGCGCGTGCACACTGCCCACAAAATCACGTGATTTCTCTTCCCGGCTTTGGGGCGCGTGCACACTGCCCACAAAATCACGTGATTTCTCTTCTTGGCTTTGGGGCGCGCACACACCGCCCACAAAATCACGTGATTTCTCTTCTCGGCTTTGGGGCGCGCGCACACCGCCCACAAAATCACGTGATTTCTCTTCCCGGCTTTGGGGCGCGTGCACACTGCCCACAAAATCACGTGATTTCTCTTCCCGGCTTTGGGGCGCGTGCACACTGCCCACAAAATCACGTGATTTCTCTTCTTGGCTTTGGGGCGCGCACACACCGCCCACAAAATCACGTGATTTCTCTTCTCGGCTTTGGGGCGCGCGCACATTGCCTGAGCCCCGCTCCCGCTGTGATTGGACAAAGCCAGAGCCAATCAGTGGGTCCGGCGGTCACAGTGGCCGCCGGTCACCCGCAATCATTTACAGGAGAGGCAGAACGGTGGTCTAACTATGTAAACAAGGCAGACTATCGTTCTGTCAGAGAGGAAGAGAGAGACCTTGTGTTCCTGCTAATCAGGAACACAGATCTCTCTCTTCCTCCTGTCAGTCCATCCCCCACACAGTTAGAAAGCGTTCCCTAGGACAGTGATAGTGAACCTTGGCACCCCAAATGTTTTGGAACTACATTTCCCACGATGCTCCACTACACTGCAGAGTGCATGACTTCATGGGAATTGTAGTTCCAAAACATCTGGGGTGCCAAAGTTCGCCATCACTGCCCTAGGAGCACATTTAACCCTTTGATCGCCCCTGATGTTAACCCCTTCCCTGCCAGTGTCATTTATACAGTGACAGTGCATTTTTTTTAGCACTGATCGCTGTATTGATGTCACTGGTCCCCAAAAAGTGTTACTTAGTGTCTTAATTGTCTGCCGCAATGTCGCAGTCCCCGCTAAAAATCGCTGATCATCGCCATTACTAGTAAAAACAAAAAATAAATAAAAAGTGCATAAATCTATCCCATAGTTTGTAGACGCTATAACGTTTGCGCAAATCAATCAATATTCGCTTTTTGGGATTTTTTTTTTTTACCAAAAATATGTAGAAGAATACTTATTGGCCTAAACTGATTTTTCACATTTTTTTATTGGATGTGTTTTATAGCAGATAGTAAAAAATATATATATTTTTTTCAAAATTGTCGGTCTTTTTTTGTTTATAGCGCAAAAAAATAAAAACCACAGAGGTGATCAAATACCATCAAAAGAAATCTCTATTTATGGGGAAAAAAAGGACATCAATTTTATTTGGGTACCGAGTCGCAATTGTCAGTTAAAGCGACGCAGTGCCGTATCGCCAAAAAAATGTCCTTGTCAGGAAGTGGGTAAAACCTCCCAGGGCTGAAGTGGTTAAATAACACTTTAAGGCTCCATGCACACTAAAAACGCTAATGCTCATAGAGCCTAAAACGTTTTTTTTGTTTGCTTTATTCGTTAATATTTTTACACCTTTAATATATATTTACATGTTTCACATTGCAAAAAAAAAAAAAAAAGTCAATTTGTTTCATTTGTAAATAACTTTTCAATGATTTGTACCATTGCTGACAGCTGAAGTGTAAAGAAAACAGTTGCGGTAGGTATCGGTAATTGGTATTGGCGAGTACTAAAAAAAAAATATCCATACTCATATAAAAAATTGTATTGGTGCATCCCTAATTTACATGTCGGAAAGATAAATAAGGCTTCAATACATTACTAGAATATCCATGTCTATGCGTTTTATAAAACACAAAGGCGGTGTCGGGACAAGGTCATCTATTCTAGAATCTAGGGCGATCATGCCAAATTGTCCACCTCCCCCTCCTTCCCCAGATGTACAGTATCTCACAAAAGTGAGTACACCCCTCACATTTTTGTAAATATTTCATTCTATCTTTTCATGTGACAACACTGAAGAAATGACACTTTGCTACAATGTAAAGTAGTGAGTGTACAGCTTGTATAACAGTGTAAATTTGTTGTCCCCTCAAAATAACTCAACACACAGCCATTAATGTCCAAACCGCCGGCAAAAAAAAATGAGTACACCCCTAAGTGAAAATGTCCAAATTGAGCCCAATTAGCCATTTTCCCTCCCCGGTGTCATGTGACCTGTTAGTGTTACAAGGTCTCCGGTGTGAATGGGGAGCAGGTGTGTTAAATTTGGTGTTATCGCTCTCACTCTCTCATACTGTTCACTGGAAGTTCAACATGGCACCTCATGGCACCTCATGGCAAAGAACTCTCTGAGGATATGAAAAAAAATATTGTTGCTCTACATCAGTGGTTCTCAACTCCAGTCCTCAGGACCCACCAACAGGCCAGATTTTATGTATTACCTTGGGGGAGATGCAGACAAGAATATTTCAATCACTGAGCAGCAAATGATATCACCTGTGATGTATTTCAGTTATCTTGCAAACCTGGCCTGTTAGTGGGTACTGAGGACAGGCGTTGAGAACTACTGCTCTACATAAAGATGGCCTAGGCTATAAGAAGATTACCAAGACCCTGAAACTGAGCTGCAGCACGATGGCCAAGACCATACAGCGGTTTACCAAGACAGGTTCCACTCAGAACAGGCCTCACCATGGTCCACCAAAGAAGCTGAGTGTATGTACTCAGTGTCATATCCAGAGGTTGTATTTGGGAAACAGATGTATGAGTTCTGCCAACATTGCTGCAGAGGTTGAAGGGGTGGGGGGGTCAGCCTGCCAGTGCTCAGACCATACGCCGCACACTGTATCAAATTGGTCTGCATGGCTGTCGTCCCAGAAGGAAGCCTCTTCTAAAGATGATGCACAAGAAAGCCTGCAAACAGTTTGCTGAAGACAAGCAGACTAAGGACATGGATTAGTGGAACCATGTCCTGTGGTCTGATGAGACCAAGATAAATTTACTTGGATCAGATGGTGTCAAGCGTGTGTGGCGACAACCAGGTGAGGAGTACAAAGACAAGGGGGTCTTGTCTACAGTCAAGCATGGTGGTGGGAGTGTCATGGTTTGGGGCTGCATGAGTGCTGCTGGTACCGGGGAGCTACAGTTCATTGAGGGAACCATGAATGCCAACATGTACTGTGACATACTGAAGCAGAACATGATCCCCTCCCTTTGGTGACTGGGCCGCAGGGCAGTATTCCAACATTATAAGGACCCCAAACACACCTCCAAGAAGACCACTGCCTTGCTAAAGAAGCTGAGGGTAAAGGTAATGGACTGGCCAAGCATGTCTCAAGACCTAAACCCTATTGGGCATCTGTGGGGCATCCTCAAATGGAAGGTGGAGGAGTGCAAGGTCTCTAACCTCCACCAGCTCCGTGATATCCTCATGGAGGAGGGGAAGAGGACTCCAGTGGCAACCTGTGAAGCTCTGGTGAACTCCATGCCCAAGAGGGTTAAGGCAGTGCTGGAAAATAATGGTGGCCACACAAAATATTGACACTTTGGACCCAATTTGGACATTTTTACTTAGGGGTGTACTCACTTTTGTTGCCAGCGGTTTAGACATTAATGGCTGTGTGTTGAGTTATTTTGAGGGGACAGCAAATTTACACTGTTATACAAGCTGTACACTCACTACCCTGCTTCCCCGAAAATAAGACCTAGCATGATTGTCGGTGATGGCTGCAATATAAGCCCTACCCCCCAAATAAGCCCTACCCTGAAAATAAGACTTACAGGGACTTTAACTAGGACTTATTTGGGGGGTAGGGCTTATATTGCAGCCATCACCAACAATCACGCTAGGTCTTATTTTCAGGGAAACAGGGTACTTTACATTGTAGCAAAGTGTCATTTCTTCAGTGTTGTCACATGAAAAGATAGAATAAAATATTTACAAAAATGTGAGGGGTGTACTCACTTTTGTGAGATACTGTATATATACATTTATACATATATATAGATAGATATAGATATCTATATAGATAGATATCTATCTATATAGATATCTATATAGATAGATATCTATCTATATAGATATCTATATAGATATCTATATACAGTGGCGTCGCTAGGGGGTGGCTTTTGGGGCTATAGCCCCGAATCTGGGGTCCTTAGCCCCGAGTCTCTGCAGGGGTCCCCAAGGGGAGGGGAGACTCTCTGGGGACCCTGATGTAAGTGGGGGACTCTCTGGGGACCCTGATGCAAGGGAGGGGATCTCTGGGGACCCTGATTTTAAGGGGGAGGCTCTCTGGGGACCCTGATTTAAGGAGGAGGCTCTCTGGTGACCCTGATGTAAGTGGGGGTCTCTCTGGGGATACACACACACACACACACACACACTTATATTACTGTATATACATGTGTATGCCCGCCCAAGCGTATGGCTTTCTTTACTACGCAGCTATGGACTCTAGCCCCAGATCTTTTGTAGACCTAGCAACGCCCCTGTCTATATATATATATATATATATATATCATGATATATATAGATATATATATCTAGATCTATCTATCTATCTATCTATCTATCTATCTATCTATCTATCTATCTATCTATCTATCTATCTATCTATCTATCTATCTATCTATCTATCTATCTATCTATCTATCTATTTTATATATATATATATTACCTAGACTCTCTGTTAATGTCAAGCCAAAGCCTCCTGATGTTTCCTGGTATCTCAATATCCACTGCTTGTCTGCAGCAGCTGGAAAATGTAGAAAGGTGGGAAAAAGAGTCAGAGAGTCACTTTTGTGAGATACTGTATATCAGAGAAAGTATTTTGCTTTACAAGCATTGCTGCTGTGTGTTATGGCCAATAATTGGTTAAATTGCTCAGTAGATGTAGCAAACCTTGGTCCCGTGGGTTGGTGTACTACAGGCGGCTCCTCTGCCCCCGGGTCTAGCGTTCGTTTGTTCCCTGGCAGGTCCCCAGGGCAGGGAGGATGTGCAGTTAATATACGGGATGGGGAGAGGGGACACTGAGTCCCGATAGGGGTGATTCTTTTTTTTTTTTTTTTTCCCTTCCTTGTTTTAATTCCTCCCCTGGGAAGCCATTAGTCTATCAATCTAATAAATTGGAAAGCTATTAGCAGGTCCAGTTTATGCGTTTCAAGCTGTTAACTAGAGTTTGATGAATAGCGCTCCTTTTGATGGGATATAGAGCCTGATCTGACTGGCTTGCGTTCCGCTATAAATTACCGGGCCGGCTTCCCAGAGAGAATCCAGCCTGCGGGCACAGCCTGCTCCCAGCACTCTGCACAGCTTCTGCTTTATGGAGCCATTTAGCCAGCGAGCTCCTCAGCAATCCTAGCCTCCAAAAAATCGAAGCATAATCAAGGTGTATGTTTGGAAAATTTATTGTTATAATTTTCCCCGAGTAATCTCCTCCATTTTCCCCGGCAGCTCCACGCCATAGATCATCATCTAAAAGGCAAAATGAATAGCAGTTTAAAATTTATCGGTCTTTGATTCTCAATTATACGTGTTTATGGCTTCATCTGTCTTCGGTGGCTTCAACCTTTTCCATTCCGATGGAATATTATTTGTACGAGATCCATTAAATTCACAATCCAGCCCTAATGGTCGGCTGTAGCATTTTCAGAAGGAAATTTTTTGAAAGGTGGTTTGCAAAAAGCACAGCTGTTATGACATCAGAAATTGCCTTATTGATGGCTCTCCCCTCTCCTGCGCTGCGTGCAATTTGTAATCCGGGTCCATATCTATATCTTAGGCTGACAGCTCCGGAGCGGCCCTCTGGGCCCCAATCACACATCATCTCCGTCAATGACAGGGGGGCACCTAGACAGACAGACGGGTGTGTAGGGCAGACGCCGCGCTCGTCGCGTCCAGACAGAGCCTGGCCTCGGATCAGGTAGAGAACGATGATGTGCAGTAACCCATAGCAACCAGACTGCAATCGGATAAGATAATGGGACGGTGACTGGTGAGCGCTTACTCTACAGATGGAGCCACAGGCTTAACAGCATGGGAAGTACCAGACCCCCCCCCCCCCCAAGGGCCAGGGCTGTCTTAATAGCATCATAGGCCCCTGGGCAAAGTAATGCACTGGGGCCCCTACCCATACCTCCCAACATTTTGAGATGGGAATGAGGGACACCTACTAGCAAATGTATGTAGGCATAGGACACGCCCCCTGCCACACCCCCTTAAAGGAGAATTAACCAAAAAAAAAAGGGTAATTAAAGCGGAGTTCCGCTTAAAAAAAAAAAGTAAAAGTCAGCAGCTACAAATACTGCAGCTGCTGACTTTTAATAATCGGACACTTACCTGTCCCAGGGTCCAATGATGCGAGGGGATTGAAGCCCCGCTTGTCCCCCCCTCCGCTCGGCGGTGCCGGCATTGTAACTGTGGGCACCCGGCTGTGGCTTCACAGCCGGGCGCCCACTGCGTATGCGCGAGCTGCTCCGCGTGCCGTGATTGGCCGCGCAGTCATCTGGGACCTTTGACGTGTCCCAGATGATTGCCTAGAGGGAGGGGGGAGGGCTGATCTCCCTTCCTGCACTGAGGGAAGTGACGTTAAGAGCCCAGGCTCTGAAGGAGGCAGACTACGAGGGACCCCCTAGCAACAGGTATTTAGAGGTGAGTAAAAAAAAAATTTCTCCAAATGTTTTTTTTTAATTTTTTTTTATGTACATTAATAAATTTTTTTTTGGGGTGGAACTCCACTTTAAATCCGCAAGGATTTTTTTTTACCACTACTACCCTGTTTCCCCGAAAATAAGACCTAGCGTGATTGTCGGTGATGGCTGCAATATAACTCCTACCCCCCCCAAATAAGCCCTACCCTGTTTCCCCAAAAATAAGCCCTACCCTGAAAATATGTCCTACAAGGACTTTAACTAGTGCTTATTTGGGGGGTAGGGCTTATATTGCAGCCATCACCGACAATCACGCTAGGTCTTATTTTCGGGGAAACAGGGTATTCCTTTATATTGGCTTTTAAAATGTACAAATGCAGCAATTTAGAAATCAGATGAAAGGTTTAGCGCTGGGGAACACTTTTTCAAAGATAAAAAGTGCATTTTATATACAACTATAAAGATCAGACCAAAATGAGGGACAAATGAGGAGCAAAGAGGGACAGAGGGACATTGCTCCAAATCAGGGTCAGTCCCTCGAAATCAGGGACAGTTGGGAGCTATGTTTTTGAGATGGGAATGAGGGACACCTATCAGCAAAAGTATCCAGCCATAGGACACACCCCATTGCCACGCCCCCTTAAAGGAGAATTGCACAAATAAACAAGATTGGTTAAACCCACAAGTGCTTTTTTTACCACTACTATTCCTTTATATTGGCTTTTGTAAATTTTCAAATGCAGCAATTTAGAAATCAGGTGAAAGGTTTAGCGCTGGAAAACACTTTTTGATACATAAAAAGTGCATTTTATATACAGTTGCAATAAAAAGTATGTGAACCGTTTTGGAATGATATGGATTTCTGCACAAATTGGTCATAAAATGTGATCTGATCTTCATCTAAGTCAGAACAATAGACAATCACAGTCTGCTTAAACTAATAACACACAAATAATTAAATGTTACCATGTTTTTATTGAACACACCATGTAAACATTCACAGTGCAGGTGGAAAAAGTATGTGAACCCCTAGACTAATGAGATCTCCAAGAGCTAATTGGAGTGAGGTGTCAGCCAACTGGAGTCCAATCAATGAGATGAGATTGGAGGTGTTGGTTACAGCTGCCCTGCCCTATAAAAAAACACACACCAGTTCTGGGTTTGCTTTTCACAAGCAGCATTGCCTGATGTGACTGATGCCTCGCACAAAAGAGCTCTCAGAAGACCTACGATTAAGAATTGTTGACTTGCATAAAGCTGGAAAGGGTTATAAAAGTATCTCCAAAAGCCCTGCTGTTCATCAGTCCAAGGTAAGACAAATTGTCTATAAATGGAGAGAGTTCAGCACTGCTGCTACTCTCCCTAGGAGTGGGCGTCCTGTAAAGATGACTGCAAGAGCACAGCGCAGACTGCTCAATGAGGTGCAGAAGAATCCTAGAGTGTCAGCTAAAGACTTATAAAAGTCTCTGGCATATGCTAACATCCCTGTTAGCGAATCTACGATACGTAAAACACTAAACAAGAATGGATTTCATGGGAGGATACCACAGAGGAAGCCACTGCTGTCCAAAAAAAAACATTGCTGCACGTTTACAGTTTGCACAAGAGCACCTGGATGTTCCACTGTCAAAATATTCTGTGGACAGATGAAACCAAAGTTGAGTTGTTTGGAAGAAACACACAACACTATGTGTGGAGAAAAAGAGGCACAGCACACCAACATCAAAACCTCATCCCAACTGTGAAGTATGGTGGTGGGGGCATCATGGTCTGGGGCTGCTTTGCTGTGTCAGGGGCTGGACGGATTGCTATCCACGAAGGAAAAATGAATTCCCAAGTTTATCAAGACATTTTGCAGGAGAACTTAAGGCCATCTGTCCACCAGCTGAAGCTCAACAGAAGATGGGTGTTGCAACAGGACAACGACCCAAAGCATAGAAGTAAATCTACAACAGATTGGCTTAAACAGAAGAAAATACGCCTTCTGGAGTGGCCCAGTCAGAGTCCTGACCTCAACCCGATTGAGATGCTGTGGCATGACCTTAAGAAAGCGATTCACACCAGACATCCCACGAATATTGCTGAACTGAAACAGTTCTGTAAAGAGGAATGGTCAAGAATTGCTCCTGACCGTTGTGCACGTCTCATCCGCAACTACAGGAAACGTTTGGTTGAAGTTATTGCTGCCAAAGGAGGTTCAACCAGTTATTAAATCCAAGGGTTCACATACTTTTTCCACCTGCACTGTGAATGTTTACATAGTGTGTTCTATAAAAACATGGTAACATTTAATTCTTTGTGTGTTATTAGTTTAAGCAGACTGTCTTAGATGAAGATCAGATCACATTTTATGACCAATTTGTGCAGAAATCCATATCATTCCAAAAGGGTTCACATACTTTTTATTGCAACTGTATATCTATATAGATCAGACCAAAATGAGGGACAAATGAGGAGGAATGAGGGACAGAGGGACATTGCTCCAAATCAGGGACAGTCCCTAGAAATCAGGGACAGTTGGGAGCTATGCCTACCAGCCTGCCCCTACCAGCCTGTCCCAATTTATGCACCTACTTTCCAGAACTAAAGTATAAATAGTTGATAGATATAAACATATATTTATTAGTACTTTCAATAAAATCAATTTTAACCGATTGCCGACCAGCCGCCGTCATTATACTGCGGCAGGTCGGCTCTCCTGCGCAAACCGCCGTATGTGCATGTCTGTCTTTGCTCGGCGCGGGACCTTGCCAACGGGTCCGACGGACTCAATGTCCGGCCGGCGACCCCCAGATCGTTGTGTACAGAGGCTGAACTGTAAACAAGGTGATTTCCCGTTCTGCCAGATGATATGTCAGAGGTCTACTGTTCCCAGTGATCAGGAACAGCGATCTCTGTCATGTCCCTGGTAGCCCCCCCCCCTACAGTTAGAACACACCCAGGGAACACACTTAACCCCTTGATCGCCCCCCTAGTGTTAACCCCTTCCCTGACAGTGTAATTTTTACATTGATCAGTGTATTTTTATAGCACTGATCAATGTAATAATCTCACTGGTCCCCCCAAAAAAAATAAAAAATTTATTGACATATCTGTAGGCCACTTGGGTTCCTCAGGAAGCCTGGCCAAAAAACTCTCAGTTAGCAATCCCCACATCCTGCCTTGTTGCTAGGACGTGAAAACCATTGGACACTCCCTCCCAGCATTACAGAAGCAAAAATCAATGGCTTTCCTAACTAAGCAACCAGGCAGGATGTGGGGATTGATAACTGAGAGTTTTATGGTCAGGCTTCCTATGCAGCCCAAATGGCCTACAGCAATGGTTTCCAAACTGTGGCCCGGGGTCTGGATGGGGCCCTTTGCTTGCTTTCATCCGGCCCTTGATGCACTATTTCATCCACTGACACCAACTATGGGGCACATACCCTGTTTCCCCCGAAAATAAGACCTAGCGTGATTGTCGGTGATGGCTGCAATATAAGCCCCACCCCCCCAAATAAGCCCTACCCTGTTTCCCCAAAAATAAGCCCTACCCTGAAAATAAGTCCTACAAGGACTTTAACTAGGGCTTATTTGGGGGGTAGGGCTTATATTGCAGCCATCACCGACAATCACGCTAGATCTTATTTTCGGGGAAACAGGGTATTCCTTTATAGTGGCTTTTAAAATGTACAAATGCAGAAATTTAGAAATCAGATGAAAGGTTTAGTGCTGGGGAACACTTTTTCAAAGATAAAAAGTGCATTTTTTATACAACTATATAGATCAGACCAAAATGAGGGACAAATGAGGAGGAAAGAGGGACAGAGGGACATTGCTCCAAATCAGGGTCAGTCCCTCGAAATCAGGGACAGTTGGGAGCTATGTTTTTGAGATAGGAATGAGGGACACCTATCAGCAAAAGTATGCAGGCATAGGACACACCCCATTGCCACGCCCCCTTAATTTTCAAATGCAGCTAGGTCTTATTTTCGGGGGAAACAGGGTAGTTGGTGTCACCAATGTTACCAACAATGGGGCTCAATGACACCAATGATGGGGCACAATTCCTCCGAATGACACCATTGATGGCGCACAGTTCCCCTCACCAACACCAAAGATGGGGCATTGTTACTCCAACTGATGGCGGGACATTTTCTACTCCCGATGGCCACCCTAAAATCTGAAGGACAGTAAGCTGGCTCTTTGTTCAGGTTTGGAGACCCCTGGCCTACAGGTATGTCAATAAAATTCATTTTTTAATACCTACCGGCGCCCCTTAACAGGAAGTTTTTTTGACCAGGCTTCCTGGAGGACCCAAGTGGCCTACAAGTATGACAATATAACTAATGAATATTTTACAAAATTGTTCATTTTTTTAATATCTACTGGGCCCCCTTGACTGTATAGGCTATATTCTGGAAAATGTGAACTTAACCTTTAATGCCAATAGGGGAGCAATTAGTGCTACCCCTGGGGCAAAGACCCAAACCCCCATAATCATTCTGCGTATTCCTTGGCATGCTAGTTGGTTGCTATTGGAAACAGTGCTATTGTCTTCTTCTTCTTTTTTTTTTTTTTTTTTTATATGTATGACCCCCAGTGTGTTTTTACTCTAAACAGGTCTATTTATTTTTTCTTTGCTCCAGCCGAATTTCCAGAGTCTTGCTTTACGGCCCTTAAACAGCCGAAGCCTCTCCTAGGACTTGGGTTATCTAAATGCCTCATAAAGCTTGCAGTCTACCAAGGGGTAAGCGGACAAGTAGCAGGAAATAAGCCTCTTTGGCAGACGGCCCCCTAAGTCAAAATGCACAATTGCCAAGAGCCGAAATGGAGTTTATTCTAGTATAAAGAGTAGCTATAGCCTGTCATCCATCATCCTATCTTTATTTCTGGCCCCTTCTTCTACAAGCACACGCTTGCTGATACAGCGCTGGAAAGACGGTCGTCTTACTTGGGCTGGTGGCAAAATGTTTGCAGTGCGATGACACTGCTTATTTATTCCCGGGATTATATAACGCCGACATATGATGCGGAAAACCTTTCACGGCAATCCCTGCCCCCCCTCGAAGGAGCCTAATAACTAATAATGTCCATTCCACACCTCTACAAACTCACAGATATGTGTTGAAGGGTCATTTTGGGGAGACGCTCATTACCTTCCATTATTGATTTTGCTGTGAAAATGCCAATTTTTGGACAGATTTTCGCCAATGCGCTCAAATTCACTCGCTTAGCTGCAAAACCAGTCTGCTCTTTTTTTATTTAGAGGGTGTGTTTTTTGTGTATTTTAGGTACTTTATTTTATGTAATGTTTTTTTATTTAATATTTTCCCCTTTTTGAGTATATAAATTCTGTTTGTTTGTCATTTTTAACTTTATTTTTTATTTTTTTCTTCTTTCTGTATATATATATATATATATATATATATATATATATATATATATATATATATATATATATATATATATATATATATAACTTCTCATGGTAGCCAATCAGCTTCTAACTTCCAGCTTGTTCAATTAAGCTCTAACAAGAAAAAAAAACTGGAAGCTCATTGGTTTCTATGCAGAGCTGTACCAGATTTTGCACTCTCCAGTTTTAGTAAATAAACCCTATATTTAAAAAAACAAAAAAAAAATCATCGATTTTTATGCACCCCTATTTTAATACAAATAAAGTCTTCGGCAAACACAATTTTATTCAGTTATGGTCTACTGAAACTGCACAAGATGCACAAGAAAGCTCGCAAACAGTTTGCTGAAGACAAGCAGACTAAGGACATGGAATACTGGAACCATATCCTGTGTTCTGATGAGACCAAGATAAATTTATTAAAATTGTATCAGGATGGATTTGATTTAAATCATCATTTTTAAAGAGCACCTGTCATCTCTGTCCCGTAGCGGCTCCTTCTCTGACCCGCTGTTGACTCGCCGACAGTCCCATTCACTTTAATGGGACGGCTGGTGATGCAGCAGTGACACAACAAGGTGAGGGACGTGGCGGCAGCAGGTAAGTGGATGCCCGCTAACAGGCGCTGCCATGATGGATCTGAAATGACAGGTGCTCTTTAAATGTAAGGACTTGCTGGTAGTTAGAATCTTTAATATTTACAAACAAAATGAAGGTTTCCTATTTAGAATAATAAGCTGTCAGGTTAGTAAAACAGCGATATCGGGACCGATTCAATCATACAATTTGTAGTGTACATAGATTTGCAAAACAATGAGATAAAGGAATATTCCTGAACTTTGTTTTATCTCATGGGTTACTGTGAAATTGTGTGAATGCATCAATGCAGTGCATGTTATCTCAGCTTGCAGAGCTTGGATTCATTGAATGAGTTTACCAAAAAATGTAAATATTACAGAATATACAGCCTCATGCTACATAACTAAGCTCCATTTCATGCTGAATAAACTAAATTATTAATGTATCTTAAAGAGGAGTTCCCATTTTTAAAAGAAAAATTAAAAGTTAGCAGCTACAAATACTGCAGCTGCTGACTTTTAATAATCGGACACTTACCTGTCCCAGGGTCCAGCGATGCGGGGGATTGAAGCCCCGCTCGTCTCCCCCTCCATTTGGCGGCGGCGGCATTGCAACTGTGGGCGCCCGGCTGTGGCTTCACAGCCGGGCATCCCACTGCGCATGCGCGAGCCGCGCCCCATGATTGGCCGCTGAGTCATCTGGGGCCTGTAATGTGTCCCAGATGATTGACAAGAGGGAGGGGGCGGAGCTGAGCCCTTCCTGCGCCGAGGGGAAGTGATGTCACCAGCCCAGGCACTGAAGGAGGCAGATTACGAGGGACCCCCCTAGCAACAGGCATTTAGAGGTGAGTTAAAAAAAAAATTCCACATTTTTTTTTAATTTTTTTTTTTTAGGCACATTCATGCATTTTTTTTTTTTTTTTGGGTGGAACACCACTTTAAATAGAAAACTATCTTAGATAGATTTTTACTCCAAAAGCATTATATTAAAATTATTGTGATAAAAAAAATCAAAAAAATCTATTTAAATTGTAAAAAATCTGATTTCAATAAAAAAAAATCAAATTTCTTTTTGATTTAAAAAAAAATAAAGATTTTTATGCACCCCTATTTCAATAAAAATAAAGTCTTCGGCAAACACAATTTTATTCAGTTATGGTCTACTTTAAATAATCCCTTAGCTTAGTCAGTTGGATGTTTTGTATTTCTATGTGTGCGTATTGGGGGGGGCACCTGACATGAAATTCTATAGAGGTGACCCCGATGTTCTATCATTGTGCTATCCAGAAGCAGCTACACTACAGAAACAGATGTTATCATCTCTGTCACGGTGGTATTAATATGTCATTAGGTTATAGCAGCACATGAGGGGTCCGCCGAGTCATTGTGTACAACAATATGGGACAATAATAGGGTCAGATGGGGACTGGAGCCCGAGGCTAGATGTGGGCCCGTGCTTCTATCATCTGTATGAACCCTGCAACTCATCTATTACAGATGGAGGAATGAACCCTTCCCGCTTTCTACAACAGACCTTCTTAGGACTGAGTGCATGAACCCACACCAGCCAATTAGATTACACTTCACTGCCGTCAAATCAGTAGGAAAACCCTTTTTTGCAGGAAATAAAGAATTTATGTACAGTCTTTTCTCAAACTGCTTAATCAGTTAAAGGGTATGTCCACTACTGTAGATACATTTAAGACACTCAATCTACATTTTTGTTATATGTTCACTGTCATGCCTAAAATCATTAAAAAAATATATATATCTATATATATAGATATAGATCTATATATCTATAGATCTATATCTATATATCTATATATATATATATATATAGATATATATATTTATATATATATATATTTATATATATATATATATATATATAGAGATAGATAGATAGATAGATAGATAGATAGATAGATAGATAGATAGATAGATAGATAGATAGATAGATAGATAGATAGATAGATAGATAGATAGATAGATAGATAGATAGATATATGTGGTTAATTTATATGTATAAACTTGCTCCAAAAGAAACAACTAGGAAGAAAATACATAAAATACATATATATTATAATCACATTAAAATCATTAAAAATAAATAATATATATATATATATATATATATATATATATATATATATATATATATATATATATATATATATATATATATATTTATATTTATTTATTTATTTATTTATTATAAATTTATTATAATTTATTATAATATTATATATATATATATATATATATATATATAATTTTTTTTAAATGATTTTAATGTGATTATAATATATATGTATTTTATGTATTTTCTTCCTAGTTGTTTCTTTTGGAGCAAGTTTATACATATAAATTAACCACTTCCCATCCGGGCCGATTCTGGTACTTCGCTCCTACATGTAAAAATCACCTTCTTTTTTTTTTTCTAGAAAATGACTCAGAACCCCCCAAACATTATATACGTTTTTTTTTTTAGCAGAGACACTAGGGAATAAAATGGCGGTCGTTGCAACTTTTTATGTTACACGGTATTTGCGCAGCGATTTTTCAAACGCGTTTATTTTTTTTTTAAGAAAAAAGAAACAGTTTCACGAATTAAAAAAAACAAAACAGTAGTTAGCCCAATTTTTTTTGTATAATGTGAAAGATGATGTTACGCCAAGTAAATAGATACCTAACATGTCACGCTTTAAAATTGCGCACACTCGTGGAATGGCGCCAAACTTCGGTACTTAAAAATCTCCACAGGCAATGTTTTTTTCAAAATGTTTACAGGTTACATGTTTAGAGTTACAGAGGAGGTCTGGGGCTAGAATTATTGCTCTTGCTCTAACGCACACATCGATACCTCACATGTGGGATTTGAATGGCGTTTGCATATGTGGGCGGGACTTATGTATGCATTGGCTTCTGTGCGCGAGCACGTGGGGAGGGGAGCGCTTTACCTTTTTTTTTTTTTATTATTCTTTATTTTATTTTAATTATTTTATTTTCACACTTTCTCTTAAAAAAAAATCTTCTGATCACTTTTATTCCTATTACAAGGAATGTAAACACCCCTTGTAATAGGAACGGTGAGTGACAGGTCCTCTTTATGGAGAGATGTGGGGTCTCTAAGACCCCACATCTCTCTTCCTGGCTGGAAAGGCTGAGATAAAAAAAATAAAAAACTCTCCAGCCGCGTCCCCGTTATTGTTTACTTCTGTCGGGCCGGACGTGACCTCATAACATCGCGCTCAGGCCTCAGAGGGTCATAGAGATAACTAGGGACCATCTGGTCACCAGAAATCTCTATGCTTAAACTTCCGGCGGTGACCGATTTGTTCTCTAGCTCGCCGATCGCAGGGGCGAGGCGGTAGAAGCACCGGAGGGTGGCGGGAGGGAAGTGAGGAGGAAAGTGATAATATTAATGATCCAAATTCACCTTTTTTGTTTCAGCGCCTCTTACCTCTTTTACATCCGCGGTTGCGCCCTTCCACAGTTGGGTCCTCCATGGGGTATCCTGTCTGGCTCGGGAACCGCACCATACCTCCAATCACGCCATTCACCTTATGTTGGTAGGTGCCCTTGAGCATGGGAGGGGTGCTTGTTCAATAGGTTTTTTATTCTGTGTCTGTATCACAACATTTTGCTTTCTTTATTTATTAGACAAGTTGTTGAACGTATATTCTCCTGTATGAATACCCCTGATGAAGGGGTTGGACCTGAAACGCGTCGGGTACCGAAGATTCTTTTCCGAATACTGGAGAAAATTTGGACAACATATGTATATTTATGCCCTTTGAAATGTTTGCAATGACTATGCAATTAAATTTTTTGTTCTGTGTGGTTTAACAGATCACACCACTTGGGTGAGTGATATATATTTTTAAATATGTTCTAATAAATATTGATTTTATATAACTTTAGTGGTGTTGTTGCCCTTTAAAAATCCCGTCTGAGGGGGAATTTTATTTTTTCTGATACCCAGGGATGCGGCAACCACCAAACATGTCTTGGTTCAAATTGAATTCACCTCGTGATCCACCACCGTTCAAAAGGGACTCTTACCGGAGCCAGTGGACCAGTGGCCGCTGGTGCTCAAAATTTTTGGGGGGGCGCAAACACACTGAAAAATTCTGAAAAAAACCCCATTAATTGCAGCCTCACTGTATCATCAATCGCAGCCACTGTGCCATCAATTGCCACAACTGTGCCCATCAATTGCCGCCACTGTGCCCCATAAAATGCAGCCACTGTGCCCATCAATTGCCGCCACTGTGCCCATCAATTGCTCCCACTGTGCCCATCAATTGCTCCCACTGTGCCCATCAAACGCAGCCACTGTGCCCATCAATTGCCGCCACTGTGCCCCATAAAATGCAGCCACTGTGCCCAATAAATGCCACTACTGTGCCCATCAATTGCCTCCACTGTGCCCATCAATTGCCACCACTGTGCCCCATAAAATGCAGCCACTGTGCCCATCAAATGCTGCCACTGTGCCCATCAATTGCCGCCACTGTGCCCATCAATTGCTCCCACTGTGCCCATCAATTGCTCCCACTGTGCCCATCAAACGCAGCCACTGTGCCCATCAATTGCCGCCACTGTGCCCCATAAAATGCAGCCACTGTGCCCATTAAATGCCACTACTGTGCCCATCAATTGCCTCCACTGTGCCCATCAATTGCCGCCACTGTGCCCCATAAAATGCAGCCACTGTGCCCATCAAATGCAGCCACTGTGCCCATCAAATGCAGCCACTGTGCCCATCAATTGCTCCCACTGTGCCCATCAAATGCAGCCACTGTGCCCATCAATTGCTCCCGTCTGCACTCACCTGTCTTGGTGGGACAGCTCCTCGATGTCTTCTACCGTCCTCTGCTATGATTGGACCAATCACAGCGCCTGGGGTGTGTGGGGGGTGTTTTTCAAAATGATTTCTCAGCAAAATAAAGCATGGATACATGGATGGATGGAGGGGTTTGCTTTAAATTGTAGAAATTAATTTTATAGCATTTTTGGTTTGCGGTGCTCAGATACTGTACAGTGCAGTTCTACTTTTAGCTCCTGCAGTCTCTCCTTGTATGTTTTATCCAGTGGTGACCCGTTCATAGAGGGCGCATGGGTGCCACGCCCCCTGTCCATGTGTCTGGCCCCCTGATCTATATACAGGGCGCCGGACGCATGGAATCATGGCTGTTTTTTTTCCATTTTTTAGAAGCACCTAAATACAGCCAGAGGCTCTAATAGGCTTCAAAAAAGGGTGGGCTCACCCAGTTGTGCAACAATAGCGAATGAATATTCGCTACTGTAACACTGATTCTCCTCCCGTCCAATCAGGAAGCGGGTCATAAGACCGGTCACCTGATTGGCCGAAAGGAGTTGCGCTCGGATTGGCCACCAGGAGGAGGAGGGAGACAGCAGGGGTAGTAAGGAAGCAGCCCAGAGAGAAGCCGCCACCTCCTGGAGTGCTGCCCGCGAGGTGGGGTAAGTGCAGGGCCCTAACTACTGACTGAGTGACCCAGGGGGGGGGGCGCCTGTGACCCAACCGACCGACCGATAGGGGGTGCCATCAGTGACCCGACCTCCATCCGCCACTGGTTTTATCCATCAGACCTTTCACCATTAATCGCTTGCGGCAGATTGGCTCATTCCCGCAAATCTCCGTAGGTATATGTCAGCTCCTTTAAGAGCCATAGCAGGCACGCACGCTGCACGGCGGGGCACCCGACGCACGTGGCTGGCGAGAGCCAGAACGGGGATCTGTCAATGTAAACAGACAGATCCCTGTTCTGACAGGGGAGGAGAGAGAGATCTGCTGTTCCTAGTGATCAGGAACAGCGATCTCTCTCTTCCTCCAGTCAGTCCCCTCCCCCCACAGTTAGAAACACCTCCCAGGAAACACATTTAACCCCTTGATTGTCCCCTAGTGTTAACCCCTTCCCTGCCAGTGACATTTACACAGTAATCCCTCCCTTCTAGATTGTAAGCTCTAACGAGCAGGGCTCTCTGATTCCTCCTGTATTAAGTTGTATTGTAATTGTACTGTCTGCCCTCATGTTGTAAAGCGCTGCGCAAACTTCCGGCACTATATAAATCCTGTATAATAATAATAATAATCAGTGCATTTTTATAGCACTGATAGCTTTATAAATGTCAATGGTCCCAAAAAAGTGTCAAAAGTGTCCGATCTGTCCGCCGCAATGTCGCAGTCCCACTAAAAATCGCTGTCATTACTAGTAAAAAAAATATTTTTTTATAGACATGCCATAAATCTATCCCCTATTTTGTAGAGGCTTTATGTTTGCGCAAACCAATCAATATACGCTTATTGCAATTTTTTTTTACCAAAAATATGTAGAAGAATATATAATGGCTTAAACTGATGAAGAAATTAGTGTTTGGTTTTTTTTTTCGTTTTTTTGGGGGGGATATTTATTATAGCAATCACCGTCAAGACTAGTAGGAAAAAAAAAAATGCCATAAATCTATCCCATAGTTTGTAGACGCTATAACTTTTGTGCAAACCAATCAATATACGCTTATTGCGATTTTTTTTTTTTAACAAAAATATGTAGAAGAATATATATTGGCCTAAACTGATGAAAACATTTCTTTTTTTTATAAACATTTTTGGGGATATTTATTTTAGCAAAAAGTAGAAAAATATTATATTTTTTTCAAAATTGTCGCTCTTTTTTTGTTTATAGCGCAAGCAATAAAAACCGCAGAGGTGATCAAATACCACCAAAAGAAAGCTCTATTTGTGGGGAAAAAAAGGACGTCAATTTTGTTTGGGTACAGCAAACCAATCAATATATGCTTATTGCGATTTTTTTTACCAAAAACATGTAGAAGAATACGTATCGGCCTAAACTGATGAAGAAATTTGTTTCTTGATCCCCCCCCTAGTGTTTAACCCCCTACCCTGCCAGTGTCATTTACACAGTAATCAGTGCATTTTTATAGCACTGATCCCTGTATGTGTCCGATGTGTCCGCCATAATGTCGCAGTCACGATAAAATCGCTGATCGCCGCCATTACTGCTAAAAAAAAAATTATAATTAAAATGCCAGAAAACTATCCCCTATTTTGTAGACGCTATAACTTTTGCGCAAACCAATCAATATACGCTTATTGCGATTTTTTTTACCAAAAATATGTAGAAGAATACATATCGGCCTAAACTGATGAAGAAATTTGTTTCTTGATCGCCCCCCTAGTGTTTAAACCCCTACCCTGCCAGTGTCATTTACACAGTAATCAGTACATTTTTATAGCACTGATCGCTGTATAAATGTCAATGGTTCCCAAAATAGTGTGAACAGTGTCCGATGTGTCCGCCATAATGTCGCAGTCACGATAAAAATCGCAGATCGCCGCCATTACTGCTAAAAAAAAAAATTATAATAAAATTTTTTATAAAAATGCCCTATTTTGTAGACGCTATAACTTTTGTGCAAACCAATCAATATGCGCTTATTGTGCTTTTTTTCCCCAAAAAATATGTAGAAGAATACGTATCGGCCTAAACTGAGGGAAATTTTTTTTTTTTTATATATTTTTGGGGGATATTTATTATAGCAAAAACTAAAAAATATTGTATTTTTTTCAAAATTGTCGCTCTTCTTTTGTTTATAGCACAAGCAATAAAAAACGCAGAGGTGACGAAATACCACCAAAAGAAAGCTTTGTGGGAAAAAAAGGACGTCAATTTTGTTTGGGTACAGCAAACCAATCAATATACGCTTATTGCAATATTTTTTACCAAAATTATGTAGAAGAATACGTATCGGCCTAAACTGATGAAAAAATTAGTTTTTTTGTTTTTTTGGGGATATTCAAAAAAATTGATAATAAAAATGCTATAAATATATCCCCTATTTTGTAGACGCTATAACTTTTGCGCAAACCAATCAATATACGCTTATTGTGATTTTCTTTACCAAAAATATGTAAAAAAAAAAAAAAATTGCGTTTTTTTTTTTTCAAAATTGTCGCTCTTTTTTTGTTTATAGCGCAAGCAATAAAAAACGCAGAGGTGATCAAATACCACCAAAAGAAAGCTCTATTTATAGGAAAAAAATGATGTCAATTTTGTTTGGGTACAACGTCGCACGACTGCGCAATTGTCAGTTAAACCAACGCAGCGCCGTATCGCAAAAAATTGTCAGTTAAACCAACGCAGTGCCGTATCGCAAAAAATTGTCAGTTAAACCAACGCAGCGCCGTATCGCAAAAAATTGTCAGTTAAACCAACGCAGCGCCGTATCGCAAAAAAATGGCCCGGTCATTCAGCAGCCAAATCTTCAGGGGGTGAAGTGGTTAAAGTGGGTGTAAACCCACTTAAAAAAATAAATAAATAAAAAAGAAATAAAAAATAAAAAAACCTGCATAATGAGCTAGTATGCAATCTTCCAGGCCTGTAAGTGGTTAAATCCCTTGGACCCTAAATAAAGGTTGTCAGAACTGCAGGGTTGTCAGGGATCGCCCGACTTAACTTAAAGGGTTGTGATTTAATTTAACACAGAAGCAAAGAAGAAAAAGCTGGGGGGGGGGGGGGCTAAAAGGGTTAAGTGAGGGTTGCCATTCTTGCCTCTTTTTTTTTTTTTTTTGTTCACGCAGAGAAAAAGTAATAGTCTTTACAATGGTAATGCTTCCCCTTTGTATCTTTAATTTCTACTATGTCAATATTTTGCACCAAGGTGAAAAATTGGAGCAAAAACCACACACCAGGGGTGCAAAAGAAAAATCAAAGAGAGTCCTTTTTCTATTTATTATTTTTTAGATATATTTTGTAGATTGCGAATAAAAGTCAAGGAGAAAGAATTGTTAGTGGGGTGAGATTTTTCATCATTTACTTGTTCGATGATGATGGATGCTTAGCTATAAAAATACCTAAACTAAAACCTTTAACCATACAGCAGGCTACCATTCTCATCATCGCTTTAATAGGACTCAGTGGCTGCTCAGCGCCATTTGTCATTTTCACACTGGAAGAATCAATATCTCGGCTATGAAATTAATAATTTAACACTCCCCCATACATTATTTTTCCCTTTCAGTTCCTGTTAAGTAGAAGTTAGGCCGAGGAGGCCTGTGATCAGGGGGCACAGCTGCCCCTCCAGCCACACTAAATGCTGAACGGAATATTCATCATCACAACACACACCACAAGGGCTCAGCATTCCTGCCAGAGAACGACCTACCTCGCCATTGGCTGAGCACCCTATCAACTCACAATGGCCGAACATCAAAGAATCTAAATTTCTATAGAGTAAGAAGATAAAAAAAAGAGTTCTTTATTTGGCTTATTCAGCAAATAACTACTGTTATAGTATGTACTATAATACTTTACATCCTTAACATTTTGGGGTTGATTTACTAAAGGCAAAAAAATATTGCACTTTGCAGAGTTCAGTTGCTCTCTGCAAGTGCAATTGCTCCAGAGCTTAGTAAATGAGGTAAGGCTTCACTTTGCAAAGAGTACCCAATCACATGCAAGGAAAATTAAAAAAAACAGCATTTTTGCCCACACATGATTGGATGTTAGAAGTCAGCAGAGCTTCTGCTCATTTACTAAGCTCTGGAGCAACTGCCCTTGAAGAGGGCAACTGCAGTTTGCAAAGTGCACAGTCTTTTTCCCTTTAGTAAATTTTAGATTTTATCATTTTAATAATTTTATAATTTTGTAATAATATCATTTTACATTTTAGATTTTATAGATTTTAGATTCAATTTTAGTAAATTTTAAATTTAGAAAATTTTTGCAAAGTTCACAGTCTTTTTCCCTTTAGTAAATTTTAGATTTTATCATTTTTATAATTTAATAATTTTGTAATAATATAATTTTACATTTTAGATTTTATAGATTTTAGATTCAATTTGAGTAAATTTTAAATTTAGAAATTTTTTGCAAAGTGCACAGTCTTTTTCCCTTTAGTAAATTTTAGATTTTATCATTTTAATAATTTTATAATTTTGTAATAATATCATTTTACATTTTATAGATTTTAGATTAAATTTTAGTAAATTTTAAATTTAGAAAATTTTTGCAAAGTGCACAGTCTTTTTGCCTTTAGTAAATTTTAGATTTTATCATTTTAATAATTTTATAATTTTGTAATAATATCATTTTAAATTTTAGATTTTATAGATTTTAGATTAAATTTTAGTAAATTTTAAATTTCGTCAATTTTTTAGTGAATTTTTCCCTTTATGTCTATGCCTGCCCTCCGCCACATTATTATTTTTTAAAGAACAGAACCTAGGAAACAAATATGGCATCATGGGTTCTGAGTAGGGTTGCACCGATACTAGTATCGGTATAGGTATTGGTGCCGATACCGAGTATTTGCACAAGTATCGGTACTCGTGCAAATGCACCAATACCTGAAACCGATACTTTCAGGCCTGGATCTTTGAGCGACCAGTGGGTCTCCCCGGTGTTAACCGCTTGCCGACCAGCCGCCAAACATGGCTCAGCTGTGCGAATCGCCGTCATGTTACATCGGTAACATATACGGCCACTAGGGGGGGGGCGCGTGAGCGCCCTGCCGGAGGCGCGCTCGTGCGCCCCCTGCTCTTCCACAGAGCCGATGCGAGTGCCCGGCAGTCGCAATCACCACCGATGGACTAGGTGCAAGGGTCAGGTCTACCCCATTCCCCAAATCAACCTACCTTCTCTCTAAGCCAGAGAAATGGAGCTCTGGGTTCGATTTACTAAAAAAAATTAGAAATCTGGTGCAGTTGTGTATGGCAGCCAATCAGCTTCTAACATCAGCTTGTTCAATTAACCACTTGCCGACCAGCCACCGCAGTTTTCCTGTGGCAGAATGGCTCGGCTGGGAGAAACAACGTTATGTAACGTCGCTTCGCCTTGTGGCCACTAGGGGCGCGCTGCTCGCCCACGGAGCGGATGCGAGTGCCTGGCGGTCCCAATCACTGTCGGGCTCCTGCGATCGCTCGGGGCAGACCGAGAATCAGGATGCGTGTGTGTAAACACACAGCTTCCAGTTCTCTGAGGGGAGATGTGACAGATCTTCTGTTCATATAGAGTATGAACAGCGATCTATCTCTTCCCCTGCACAGTCCCCTCCCCCCTTCAGTTAGAACACAAACTAGGGAACACAGTTAACCCCTTGAGCGCCCCCTAGTGGTTAACCTCTTCCCTGCCAGTGACATTTTTACAGTAATCAATGCATGTGTATTGCACTGACCGCTGTAAAAATGCCAATGGTCCCAAAAATGTGTCAAAATTGTCCGACGTGTCCGCCATAATGTCGCAGTCCCGATAAAATATGCTGATCTACGCCATTACTAGTAAAAAAAAATTTTTATAAAAATGCTTATTTTGTAGAGGCTATAACTTTTGCGTAAACCAATCAATATACGCTTATTGTGATTTTTTCTTTTACCAAAAATATGTAGAAGAATACATACTGGCCTAAACTGATGAAGAAATTTTTTGGGTTTTTTTGGGGATATTTATTATAGTAAAAAGTAATGATTAGATTAGTAATAAAGAGTAATGAGTACGGATTGCTGTAAAAATGCCAATGGTCCCAAAAATGTTTCAAAATTGTCCGACATGTCCGCCATAACATCGCAGTCCCGATAAAAATTGCAGATTGCCGCCATTACTAGTAAAAAAAAAATTGATAATAAAAATGCTATAAAACTATCCCCTATTTTGTAGACGCTATAACTTTTGCGCAAACCAATCAATATACGCTTATTGTGATTTTTTTTACCAAAAATACCAAATTACCAAGAATACATATCGGCCTAAACTGAGGAAAAACAATGTTTTTTTATATATTTTTGGAGGGATATTTATTAAAGCAAAAAGTAAAAAATATTGCGTTTTTATTTTCAAAATTGTCGCTCTTTTTTTGTTTATAGCGCAAAAAATAATAACCGCAGAGGTGATCAAATACCACCAAAAGAAAGCTCTATTTGTGGGAAAAAAAGGACGTCAATTTCGTTTTGGTGTAACGTCGCACGACCACGCAATTGTCAGTTAAAGCGGCGCAGTGTCGAATCGCAAAAAGTGCTCTGGTCAGGAAGGGGGTAAAATCTGAAGCGGTTAAAGAAGTCCAGTAATTGGAGCTGTCAACAAAAAAAAAAAAAAGCAGCCGGCAATGTTTATTAACAACATTGCTCAGCCCTGAAACACTAAAATAAAAATAAACATTGTTTCTTTTTGTATCTTTCTGTTTCTTCATCTGCAGATCAAAGGGATGAACAAATGTTCCTCTGTTTAACCCCTTAATAACCTTTAATTTACTCTAATCAGCCTTAATTAACTCCCTATTCTCCTCCATTTAATTATTATTTTCCTACTTTTTTTTTCTTTTGTTCACGTCTATTTTATAAGCGATAAACAATTAAAACTTTTTTTTTTGTTTGCTTTGTTAGTGAATATTTTTACACATATATATTAACATATATTTACACATTTCACATTGAAAAAGCGCAAAATTAAAAAATCAATTTATTTAATTTGTAAATAACTTTTCAATGCTTAAATGTTAAAACAAAACAGTTGCGGTAGGTATCGGTAATTGGTATCGGCGAGTACTAAAAAAAAAAGTATCGGTACTTGTACTCATTGTAAAAAAAATGGTATCGGTGCATCCCTAGTTCAACTAGACTTGCATCTAAAATACACTGGAACCAGGCTTTGCATCGCCAACACCATCTTGATTTTTTTTTTTTTATGAAAGTTTGAATCCGAATTTGATTGGATTGACAAACATTTGTGGGCAGTAATAGGGGTATACACTATATTACTAAAAGTATTGGGACGCCTGCCTTTACACGCACATGAACTTTAATGGCATCCCAGTCTTAGTCCGTAGGGTTCAATATTGAGTTGATCCACCCTTTGCAGCTATAACAGCTTCAACTCTTCTGGGAAGGCTGTCCACAAGGTTCAGGAGTGTGTCTATGGGAATGTTTGACCATTCTTCCAGAAGAGCATTTGTGAGGTCAGGCACTGATGTGATTGAAAAAGCCTGGCTCGCAGTCTCCGCTCTAATTCATCCCAAAGGTATTCTATCGGGTTGAGGTCAGGACTCTGTGTAGGCCAGTCAAGTTCCTCCAACCCAAACTCGCTCATCCATGTCTTTATGACCTTGCTTTGTGCACTGGTCCAAATCATTTGATGGAGGTGGGGTTATGGTGTGGGGTTGTTTTTTAGGGGTTGGGCTTGGCCCCTTAGTTCCAGTGAAGGGAACTCTTCAGGCGTCAGCATACCAAGACATTTTGGACAATTTCATGCTCACAACATTGTGGGAACAGTTTGGGGATGGCCCCTTCCTGTTCCAGCATGACTGTGCACAAAGCAAGGTCCATAAAGACATGGATGAGCAAGTTTGGGGTGGAGGAACTTGACTGGCCTGCACAGAGTCTTGACCTCAACCCATTAGAACACCTTTGGGATGAATTAGATCAGAGACTGCGAGACAGGCCTTCTTGTTCACATCAGTGCCTGACCTCATAAATGCACTTCTGGAAGAATGGTCAAACATTCCCATAGACACACTCCTGAACCTTGTGGACAGCCTTCCCAGAAGAGTTAAAGTTGTTATAGCTGCAAAGGGTGGGCCAACTCAATATTGAACCCTACGGACTAAGACTGGGATGCCATTAAATTTCATGTGTGTGTAAAGACGTCCCAATAATTTTGGTAATATAGTGTATAACGTGAATGAGACGTGTCCAGATATGTGACCCCTGATGACGTCAGACGTGCTGATGAAACGCGCTGGGTGGGACTTTCTGAGACATGTCACTTCCAGTTGGTGGAACACAGGTGGAACACAAACCGGCGTTTTGATCTGATTACATGCCTGTTATACTTTTTAATGACGTAAGTGGAACTTTAATAATTTCTTAAAAAATTCTATTACATACCACAGTATGAGAGATTCCTTTATATCTCCCCCTTGTGAATGAGGCACACACACACAGAGGCTTTTAAAGGCACAGGAGCACTTTTCAGGAGATGATGTTATCTGGCCAGCCAGAGCCCAGACGCTTAGGACATCGTTGGCCGAACGAGCACATGTTACATATTTGGTGATTTTCTTACCTTATGCAATTTTGACCTTCTTTGAGAGGCGTACATGCGTAAATCAGGGTGCCTTGGCGGGACCTGTAGCTTACGCATGTATTTGCAAATGTGTGCAGACTGAACCCCTGTTTTCAACGCATACTATTAGACAGGTTGATTTGGTTGTCAGCGGGCTGGTCGGTAAGTAAGCTTGGAGTTTTCCTTGGATTTTTCCTTGGCTTTGTTTCTACCATATGTTGCCTTCCAATGCTGCTTGCTGCAATGTCCAGTTATAGATGGGGGCATTGGACTCCTTTTTTTGTAGTGCTAGGACTGTAGCAGGCAGACTTGCTCAAAGCAGGCCCAACGCAAGACAAGTCAATAAGCCTTGTTCCCTATTATTTCCAGTCTAGACTACTGTGCTGCGTTGGTGTGCACTGAAAACAACTACGGCATGCAGTATTTTTTTTATTTTTATTTCAGTGCAGCGTGTGCAACGCAATCCACCACCACATCAAACCAACCTGCAACCAAAAGAACTTTTCAATAAAGTTTTTACAAAAATAGAAAAAACTAAACAGTGCATTGTACCGGATCAGCACATCGCCATTGCTCCAGTGCACACCAGTTGACATG
Organism: Lithobates clamitans; assembly: GCA_037952925.1. Classification (NCBI taxonomy): domain Eukaryota; kingdom Metazoa; phylum Chordata; class Amphibia; order Anura; family Ranidae; genus Lithobates; species Lithobates clamitans. Next base: position 24,879 of record JBBGZY010002044.1, on the reverse strand, counting down.
CATTCAGAGCAGCTGCTGTTGTGAACAAGCCCTAATGCCGCGTACACACGATTAGATTTTCCGACAGGAAATGTTGGATGTCAGGCTGTTGGCGGAAAATCCAACCGTGTGTACGCTCCATCGGACAATTGTTGTCGGACTTTCCACCAACAAATGTGTGTTGTGGGACTTTCCGATCACAAGTCCGTCGGAAAAAAGTCCAAAGTACAAACACGCATGCTCGGAATCAAGGACGAGCCGGAAGCGCTCAGTCTTGTAAAACTAGCCTTCGTAATGGAGATATATCATATCGGCTCGCCGTACGTCTTGTACGTCACTACGCTCGTAATTGTTGGCCAACATCTGTGTGACCGTGTGTATGCAAGACAAGTTGGAGCCAACACCCTTCGAACAAAATTCTGCGGTTTTGTTGTCAGAAAGTCCAATCGCTTAATGCCCCGTACACAAGATCGGCTTTCCCGACAACAAAACCGCAGATTTTTTTCCGAAGGATGTTGTCTCATACACACGGTCACACAAACGTTGTCGGAAATTCTGAACGTCAAGAACGCGGTGACGTACAACACGTACGACGAGCCGAGAAAAATGAAGTTCAATAGCCAGTTCGGCTCTTCTGCTTGATTCCGAGCATGCGTGGAACTTTTGTGCGTCAGACTTATGTACACACGCTTGGAATTTTTGTTGTCGTAAAATTTGAGAACCTGCTTTCAAACATTTGTTGGCGGAAATTCCGACAACAAATGTTCTATGGAGCATACACACCGTCGGACTTTCCGACAACAAGCTCACATCCAACATTTGTTGTCGGAAAATCCTATCATGTGTACGAGGCATGAGAGTTTTACCTGCATTTTCCAACATTTTTATGGTTTATTATTTAGATGTTGTCATCTACTGTACTTTAACCACTTCACATCCGGGCCATTTCTGACACTTCGCTCCTACATGTCAAAAATCATCATTTTTTTGCTATAAAATTACATAGAACCCCCAAACATTATATATGTTTTTTTAGCAGAGACCCTACAGAATACAATGGCGGTCATTGCAACTTTTTATCTTGCACGGTAAAAAAACAGTTTCATGCTTAAAAAAAAAACAAAACAGCAAAGTTAGCCAAATTTTTTTGCATTGTGTGAAAGATGAAGTTACGCCGAGTAAATAGATACCTAACATGTCACGCTTCAAAATTGCACACGCTCGTGGAATGGCACCAAACTTTGGTACTTAAAAATGGCCATAGGCGACGCTTTAAAATTTTTTACAGGTTACATGTTTTGAGTTACAGAGGAGGTCTAGGGCCAAAATTATTGCTCTCGCTCTAACGATCGCGGCGATACCTCACATGTGTGGTTTGAACACCGTTTTCATATGTGGGCGGGACTTACGTATGCGTTCGCTTCTGCGTGCGAGCTCACGGGGACAGGGGCGCTTTAAAAAATTTTTTTTTTTTTTTTATTGTTAATTTTACTTAAAATTTTTTATTTTGACACTTTAAAAAAATATTTTTTTTTTTGATCACTTTTATTCCTATTACAAGGAATGTAAACATCCCTTGTAATAGGAATATGACACGATCAGTCCTCTTTACAGTGAGATATGGGGTCAATAGGACCCCACATCTCACCTCTAGGCTGGGAAGCCTAAAAAAAAAAAAAAAAATAAAACGATCGCCGCTTCACAGCCGAAGCGGCGCCGTTTTTTTGAATGCAGAGGCCGGGCGTGACGTCATAACATCGCGCCCGGCCTCCGAACGATCATAGAGACTCCGGCGACCATCTGGTCCGCCGGAAATCTCTATGGTGAACATCCGGCGCCGGCGGATCCGCTATCCGACTCACCGATCGCTGAGGTGAGTCGGTAGTAGCACCGGAGGGCGGCGGGAGGGGGGGGATGTCCCCTCCCGCCACCCGTAAGAACGATCAAGCGGCGGAACAGCCGCTATTATCATTCTTATGGTGTACGGAATCGCCGGCTGAAAATGCCGGTATCTGAATGATGTCTGTAGCCTCAGACATCATTCAGATATAAGCCCTGAAAGTGGAGGCCGTCATATGACGGCCTCCGGATGTCAAGTGGTTAACAAAAGTTTTCTAATATTTTATTTGTATTTCCATAAACTGCCATGGGAGGCGGAAATGCTTGAATATGCTAAGAAAGTAGTGCGTGAAGGTTTTCAGAAGAGCCCTAACACAACACCATGTCTAGCATTTTGTTGGTGTTTCAAACCACTGCAAGATGCTTGGAATGGCACCCAATGGGAAAAAGTTCTAAATGTACCTACAGGTACTAGATGGTGACTGTACATATGTGATTCAGGCTCCTAAGCATCATTCATGTTTGTACATATGGAGCAGGGAAGGGGAGCACACAGGGGCAAAGTTGTCTTGTGCCGCGTACACACGGTCGGATTTTCTGACGGGAAATGTTGGATGTGAGCTTGTTGTCGGAAAGTCCGACCGTGTGTACGCTCCATCAAACATTTACTGTCGGACTTTACGCCAACAAATGTTTGATAGCAGGTTCTCAAATTTTCCGCCAACAAAGTCCGTCGCACAAAAGTTCACGCATGCTCGGAATCAAGCAGAAGGAGCCGCACTGGCTATTGAACCTGCTTTTTCTTGGCTCGTCGTACGTCTTGTACGTCACCACGTTCTCACGCTCGTAATTGTTGGCCAACATTTGTGTGACCGTGTGTATGCAAGACAAGTTTGAGCCAACACACTTTGAACAAAAATCCACGGTTTTGTTGGCAGAAAGTCCGATCGTGTGTACGCGGCATAAGGAGAAAACTAGAGATTCATTGAGATAACTCTTCTCACTCAATTTAATTCTTTCCCTCTTCGGTCTTGGCCAGGAAGCACTGGGTAGGGCTGAGTTTCGATCTATTTGTGTCCCTCCCTGTTCAACAGAAGTTGATCATTGGATCGGGTTCTATCAAATGGACATGCTGGAAACTTTTTGTCGATCTTGTCGCTGGAAAACTTTTATTGAGAACCACTGTCAGAGTACAATGTCCCCACTGGCTGAAAGAAAAACACTAACCATCTTTGCACAGCTATATAGACATCTGACCTAAACTTCCAGATTTGGCAATTGTTCTCCTTGATCAGTAGACACTTTTTGGCTACAGTTACACATTATAGAGGGATATTCTCTGTTCATATTTCATGTCTGAGGTTTACAACCACTTAAAACATTCAGAAAGTGTCACAGTTCGGCTTGCGTTGTCTGAAACTTTAGACGATGCAACTGGCCCAACTGCCACCATGCTTTAAAGCATTTCATTCCAATAACTATGTGTGTACCAGCTGACCTGGGTTGTTTAATCTATCATTCTGGGTCTCCAAACGTAGACCTTGGGCCTTCAGGGCCTGAGAAGAACACAACCCTACTTATAACCTATGCTTCTTGTTCTGCGACATCCACCTGCGTGCCTGAATCTGGACAGACTGAGGCTTATTTACTAAAGGAGTTAGAGATCTTCACACAATACATTTAGTAAAGACTCACTTCAGTTATCCATTCACGTGAAAAGCAAATTCCTAATTATTTACTCAATCACCCCCCCCTCCTCCCGCTGCCATCCGATGCTTCTCCGGGCTCTTCCGAGCCATTGGGGACCCGGAGAAAGAATCAGGCCGCCGCCAGATGACGACGATAGAGATTTCTGGTGACCAGATGGAGATAGAGATAGAGTCAACTCTATGACCGTCGGAGGCCCGGGCTCGACATTATGACGTCACGACCGGGCCGCGGATGTAAACAAAGCCACGATCGCAGCTGGTAAGCATGAGATTGTGGATTTTTTTTCCGATCTCATGCTTTCCAGCCTGGAGGAGAGATGTGGGGTCTTATTGACCCCGCATCTCTCCATAAAGAGGACCTGTCACGAACCATTCCTATTACACAGGAATTTTACATTCCTTGTAATAGGAATAAAAGTGATCAAAAAAAAAAAAAAGCGAAAATTAAAAAAATAAAGTAAAATAAAAAATAATAATTTAAAACGCCCCTGTCCCCGGTAGCTCGTGCTCAGAAGCGAACGCACACATTAGTCCCGCCCACATATGTAAACGCCGTTCAAACCACACATGTAAGGTATCGCCGCGTGCGTTAGAGCGCAAGCAATAATTCTAGGACTAGACCTCCTCTATAACTCTAAACATGTAACCTGTAAAAAAATTTTAAAGCGTCGCCTATGGAGATTTTTAAGTACCGAAGTTTGGCTTCATTCCATGAGTGTTCGCAATTTTAAAGCATGAGATGTTAGGTATCTATTTACTCGGCGTAACATCATCTTTCACATTATAAAAAAAATGGGCTAACTTTACTGTTTTGTTTTTTTTTTCCAAAAAAAAGAACGCGTTTGAAAAATTGTTGCGCAAATGACGTGCAAGATAAAAAGTTGCAATGACCACCATTTTATTTCCTAGGGTGTCTGCTAAATATATATATATATATATATATATATATATATATATATATATATATATAATGTTTGAGGGTTCTGAGCAATTTTCTAGCAAAAAAAATGATGATTTTTACATGTAGGAGAGGAGTGCCAGAATGGGCCCGGTATGGACGTGGATAAGTATAGAGACCGATAGCATGTCTGAAATGGTGAAAACTGCACTTATCCCATAGGGGAAGACCTTTCGTTAGGGCTGAGATCAGTATTGCCACATAAGCAGAGGAAAATGTACCCCCTTCGGCAATGCACCCCTATGTACGGCTTTCCTCGCTGTGTATGGCTGTGTATTTTGAATTTTTTAATAATGTTGTAATAAAATGTATACTTTTTTATTGATTTTCCCTCTCATTGTGTGCCCACAAAGTCTGCCAATTTTTTGACTTGGTCAATCCTTGTATATATAGCTCTGCAAGCTGAAAATTGGCCTGGTCAGGAAGGGGGCGAAAGTGCCCAGTAGGCAAAACGGACCTCCCCCACCACTTTTAACAATTGCCAGCATCAATTAAACAAATACAGGATACTCATTAATATTAGCAATGTGACTTGCTTGACCTGACTTGCTGTGACCTTGCTCTAACAGCCCCATGCCAGAAAGTACGTGCCGCCATTTTAAAACTCCATGTTATTGATGGCTTGCTTCTTCTTCCAAGGGACCACCCTATCAATGATGACTACATGACCTTATGAGAATCAGGGGTTCACTTCAAGTAGCCAATCATGCGAAAAAGAAATTTAGTGTTTACTTATTTCATCTGCACGTGATTGTGTAGTCAAAGTGAACACAACTACACTTTAACCAGTGAAGTTTCTCAAGTCCTTGAGCATATCAACCCAACTGCCTTTACATCCAGCTCTAACAATAGCCAAAGGTCACGCCAACAAGGTCGCAAGGCATGGACTTTGGCAGACGGATGGAATTCTCAGCCTGCCCACATAGTTACAAAGGCTCTGCCTGGTAATACCCTGTTTCCCCGAAAATAAGACCTAGCGTGATTGTCGGTGATGGCTGCAATATAAGCCCTACCCCCCAAAAAAGCCCTACCCTGTTTCCCTGAAAAAAAAACCCCACCCTGAAAATAAGACCTACGAGGACTTTAACTAGGGCTTATTTGGGGGGTAGGGCTTATATTGCAGCCATCACCGACAATCACGCTAGGTCTTATTTTCAGGGAAACAGGGTAGGTGGATGATGCCCCAAGGAGGGATGCAGAACATACCAGAAAATTGAAATACTATCCAGATCACTGTACTCTTTTTACCTATCATTAGTCTTTATTTACACTGTCCACCAAAAACTGATATCTGAATTACATAGTTACATAGTAGGTGAGGTTGAAAAAAGTCCATCAAGTCCAACCTATGTGTGTGATTATATGTCAGTATTACATTACATATCCCTGTATGTTGCGGTCGTTCAGGTGCTTATCTAATAGTTTCTTGAAACTATCGATGCCCCCCGCTGAGACCACCGCCTGTGGAAGGGAATTCCACAGGGTAAGACATAGAACCACAACCATTCTATGTCATACCCTGTCCCCTGAGGAAGCCAATGCTTTGGCGAAACACCTCAACCTACCTCTACCTATTGGTTGCATAGATTTGCTTACGCTCCCCTATGTATTGTACCCCTTATGAATTGTATTTTTAATCAATTGTAATAAACTTAATTACTTTTATAACCTAGTACTGTTGTAATTTTGGCACCGCAATAATCCCTTAAACTTGGCTCTTTACTTTATTATACAGTACTGTATGCTATGATGTTTCTAAAGGAATAAATACTAAAGAAATGTGTTTAGAATATATCTAAAAGCAAAAAGCCGGGTTACATTCAAGATACTAACTATACCTTACAAAGATATCCACAACCTGGCCCCCAGCTACATCTCTAACCTAGTCTCAAAATACCAACCTAATCGTTCTCTTCGCTCCTCCCAAGACCTCCTGCTCTCAAACTCCCTTGTCACCTCATCCCATGCTCTCCTTCAGGACTTCTCCAGAGCCTCTCCCATCCTCTGGAATGCTCTACCCCAATCTGTCCGATTTTCTCCTACTTTATCCACTTTCAGACGATCTGTCACGTACCTTGTGGACGAGCCCGACTTGCAGGGGATGGCCTCTCTTGCGGCTCTGACTCGAGGGCCCTGGTAGGGTATACAGGAAGCACAAGAGTCAGGAGTGGCACGAGTGCCTGGCAGGATCAACAGCAGAAGGTAGGTCTGGAACTCTGGAAACACTGTGCAGTGGAGATTAAGCTGATCTGGTAGGTAGACTGGAACACTGGTGCAGCAGACTGGAACTGGATAGCAGGCTGGAACACACAGGACAGCAGACTGGAACACTGGTGCAGCAGACTGGAACCACACAGCAAACTGGAACTGGATAGCAGGCTGGAACACACAGGACAGCAGACTGGAACACTGGTGCAGCAGACTGGAACCACACAGCAAACTGGAACTGGATAGCAGGCTGGAACACACAGGACAGCAGACTGGAACACTGGTGCAGCAGACTGGAACTGGATAGCAGGCTGGAACACACAGGACAGCAGACTGGAACACTGGTGCAGCAGACTGGAAGGTCAGACAAGCCGGATCGATAGCCAGGCGGACTGTAGATGAGCCAAAGGGTCAGGCAGAAGAGTGGTCAGACAAGCCGGGGTCGGATGCAGGCAGAAAGCAGGGATGGTCGGAGACAAGCCGGGATCAGATGCAGGCAGACAGCTAGGATAATCAGGAACAAGCCGGGTCTAGCACAGGAAACAGGAAGTGTTCTCAGGAAGTGCACACGTAACGCTGTAGAGCAGACAGCAAGATTCTCATGTGACAGATCAGTTTAAATAGCCCGCCTGGTGCGCGTGCGCATGCGTGCGACTGCCCGCACAGGGCGTCTGATACTGACAGGACTTTCCTGACATTGCCCCCCCCCAAGGGGCAGCCTCCGGATGCCCAACCGGGCCCATTTCTCAGGATGGGTTCTCTTAAAGGATTGAACTAAGCTTTTAGCATGGATGTTCTCCTCAGGCTCCCACGAGTTCTCTTCTGGGCCATACCCTTTCCACTTGATCAGGAATTGGGCTTGATTGTTCCTTTTCCTGCAGTCAAGGATGGCTTCAATTTCAAATTCTTCCTCACCGTCCACTATTACAGGATCTGGGGGATTCAGATTTCGTTCAGGAAAAGGATTGGAGACAAAAGGTTTCAACAGGGAAACGTGAAAAACAGGGTGAATTCTGAGTGAGTCCGGGAGTTCCAATTCAAAAGCTACTTCATTTATTTTCCTTTTTACAGGAAAAGGACCCAGGAATTTAGGACCCAACTTCTTGGAGGGACAAGTCAGTTTCAGGTTTACAGTGGATAACCATACAAGATCACCTGGTTCGAGTAGCAATTCCCCACGTCTTTTCCTGTCGAAAGTTACCTTGTTACGTTCTTGGGACTTCGTCATGGTTTCCTGTAATATTTGGTTATTGACAGAGAAAAAATTTATTGTTTCCTGGACTGCTGGTACGGAACTTTCAGGAATGGAGCTGGGCAAAAAGGTAGGGTGAAACCCGTAATTGGCAAAAAACGGACTTTGCTTTGTGGCAGAATGGACAGCATTATTATAGGCGAATTCAGCCAAGGGGAGCAACGAGAACCAATCATCTTGAGAAAAGGAAGAGAAACAACGAAGATATTGCTCGAGAGTCTGGTTGGTCCTCTCCGTTTGGCCATTCGTCTGGGGGTGATAGGCGGTGGAAAATGATAGCTCAATTCCTAGGGCTTTACACAAGGCTCTCCAGAATCGGGAAGTGAATTGTACTCCTCGGTCAGAAATGATATTAGCCGGAATTCCATGGAGTTTAATCACTTCCCTAATGAACGTTTGTGCAGTTTCAGGAGCAGAGGGGGTACCCTTCATTGGAATGAAATGAGCCATTTTAGATAACCGATCTACCACCACAAAGATGGCAGTGTGCCCTTCAGCCGGAGGCAACTCGACAATGAAGTCAATAGACAGCATCTTCCATGGCCTGTCTGGGACAGGTAGAGGTTTCAGTAATCCCCACGCCCTGGTTCTACTGACTTTATTCCGAGCACAGATGGTACAGGATTCCACATACTTCTTACAGTCCTTAGGCACTTGGGGCCACCAAAAGGTGCGCAGGACAAGATCAGCCGTCTTGGTAACACCAAAATGCCCTGCTAGTGCGTGATCATGACAAAGTTCTAAAATTGTGACCCGTAGGCCTTCAGGTACAAAGATCTTATTCCCAAACCAAAGCAGACCATCCTTTTCTTGTAGTTTTGTTCTCATAGCAAGTACCAACCCTACTGAAGCTTGCTTAATCCGGGAAAGTAGGTCTTCTTGCAACAGGAAAAAATTTCCAGGAGAAAGGATCGTATCTGGAGGTGAGGTTTCTTGAGGCTTGTGGAACATCCTAGACAAAGCGTCAGGTTTTATATTCTTGGAGCCTGGCCGATAGGTCACGTGGAAGGAGAACCTGGAAAAGAACAAGGCCCACCTGGCTTGTCGCGGTCTCAACCTCTTTGCGGATTTAAGATATTCCAGGTTTTTGTGATCTGTGTAGATCAGAATAGGATGAGCAGCTCCTTCCAAAAGATACCGCCACTCTTCCAGAGCGGATTTTATGGCCAGTAGTTCCCGATCTCCTACATCATAATTCCTTTCTGCGGATGATAGTTTGCGAGAAAAGAAGGCTACAGGGTATAACAGAGCTTTGGTCCCTTGTCGCTGAGAAAGAATCGCACCAACAGCACTCTCAGAAGCGTCCACTTCCAGGACAAATGGTAAAGAGGAATCGGGATGTTTCAAAACAGCAGCAGAGGTGAACAGTCTTTTGAGAGATTCAAAGGCGGATTGAGCTTCGGGCGACCAATGAAAACGCACCCCTTGTTTGGTCAATTGAGTGATGGGCTCAATGATGGCTGAGAACCCCTTAATGAATTTCCTATAGAAGTTGGCAAAGCCAATGAAACGTTGGACTCCTTTCTTGTCAGTAGGGGCTGGCCAGTCAAGAATTGCAGCAACCTTATGGGGATCCATCTTGATCCCTTCCACGGAGATGATTAGCCCCAAGAATGGAATACTCTCTTGCTCGAACTCGCACTTTTCAGCCTTAGCGTACAAGCCATGTAGCCGGAGTCGAGCTAAAACACATTTAACATGTCTGCGATGGGATTCCAGGGAAGAAGAAAAGATGAGAATGTCATCTAAGTAGACTATGACAAATAGATCCAAATAGTCCCGGAAAACATCATTTATGAAGTACTGAAAAGTTGCAGGGGCGTTACATAGTCCAAAGGGCATCACCATGTATTCAAAGTGCCCGAAGCGAGTGCGGAAAGCTGTCTTCCACTCATCCCCTTTTCTGATGCGAACTAGGTTGTAAGCCCCTCGGAGATCTAATTTGGTGAAAATAGTAGCAGTCCCCAGTCTCTGGAATAATTCTGGTACCAAGGGGAGAGGGTACCGATTTTTAACAGTTATTTTATTGAGTTCGCGGTAATCTATACAAGGACGAAGAGAGTGATCCTTTTTTTCAACAAAAAAAATGCCTGCACCTGCTGGGGATGTAGAGGGCCGGATGAAACCCTTTTCTAGGTTCTCGTCGATGTATGCTTTTAGTGCTCCTTGCTCCAGCTCGGTCAAAGGAAAAATCCTGCCAAAGGGAACTTCGGCTCCGGGAAGGAGCTCGATGGGGCAATCGTAAGCCCGATGAGGAGGAAGGGTTTCAGCCCCTTTTTTACTAAAGACATCTAAAAAGTCATGATAGACCTTGGGGACCGCCTGGAATAACTCAGAATCAGTGTTGAGACATAACAGAGCAGGGGATTCACCAGAGTCCTTCAAAGTGCAGAACTGTTGACAGTACTGAGAGGAAAACGTAATTTCTCCTGTGACCCAGTTGATAGTAGGGTTATGGGCTTGTAGCCACGGCATGCCAAGAATAATAGGAAATAAAGGAGAAGTGATGATGTCCAGGCGAAGCAGTTCTTGGTGCAAATTGAAGATGGTGACTGGAAGGGGAGCGGATTCTTGTATAACTGGCCCAGATTTTATTGCAGACCCGTCGGCCAGATGAATAGAGAGTCCATGGGCCTTGTAACGCAGTGGGATCTGGTGTTTAGCTGCAAAGGATGAGTCCAAGAAGCAGCTGCAAGCCCCGGAATCAATGATAGCGGGAACCTGTAAAGTCTTTCCTGGGAGCTGCAAAGATATAGAAAGAGTCAAGTGAGCGGAAGTCTTAGGCCAAGCAGTCACATCACCAGAGGAGACAGACAGGCACTTACGGAGTTTGTTAGGACAGTTCCTGACATAGTGTCCGGGTTCCCCGCAGTACAGGCACAGGTTGTTAGCCCGGCGACGTTGGCGTTCCTCCGTCGTGAGAGATGGGCGGAAGACTCCAAGTTGCATGGGCTCAGAGGTATCAGGTAAAACAGCAGGACTAGAGGTGGGTGCAGGATGGGTATAGCTGGGGACCCTAGGCAACATCCAGGTTGGGCGAGTAGGCCCAGCACCTCTTTCTGCTCTTCGCTCCCTCAACCGTCGGTCGATCTGTATGGCAAGGTTAATCAAGGCATCCAGAGTCAGAGGAATTCCCACTCGGGCCAGTTCATCTTTTAAAGGGTCGGAAAGTCCCATACGGAACTGGTAGCGGAGGGCAGCGTCATTCCAGTCCGTGTCTGCACTCCATCGGCGGAATTCCGCAACGTAGTCCTCTACTGCCCTACGCCCTTGTTGAAGGGTGTGCAGGGCGGCTTCTGCGGTTGCAGAAAGCTGTGAGTCCTCATATAGCTGGGCCATTGCATCAAAGAAGGTGGTTAAATTGGTCAACACCTCGGCTTTCAGTTCCAGAAGGCGGTGAGCCCATGTTTGGGGGTCACCCAGGAGCAGTGAGATCACAAAACCTACTTTGGTGGCTTCGAGCGAGAAGGTGCGAGGTTGAAGGGCGAAGTACAGTTCGCATGCATTCCGGAATGCCCTGAATTTACTTCGTTCTCCAGAAAACTTTTCAGGAGTGGGAACCCTTGGTTCAGGGGGTAGCATCACTACTGTAGGGGAAGTAGTACTGCTAGCAGAGGTAGATGGCAGAGAAGATCCCTGGGTCTCAGTGGGACCAGACAGTACTTGGACCCGTTCTTCCAGACGTGTATATCCTTCCTGGAGACTCTTAACAGCCTGTGTAAGGCCGGCCAGGTGCATACAAAGTTCTTCCATAGGAGAGGCTCCCTGCTCGGGCTCGGTCATGGCTGTCTGCTACTGTCACGTACCTTGTGGACGAGCCCGACTTGCAGGGGATGGCCTCTCTTGCGGCTCTGACTCGAGGGCCCTGGTAGGGTATACAGGAAGCACAAGAGTCAGGAGTGGCACGAGTGCCTGGCAGGATCAACAGCAGAAGGTAGGTCTGGAACTCTGGAAACACTGTGCAGTGGAGATTAAGCTGATCTGGTAGGTAGACTGGAACACTGGTGCAGCAGACTGGAACTGGATAGCAGGCTGGAACACACAGGACAGCAGACTGGAACACTGGTGCAGCAGACTGGAACCACACAGCAAACTGGAACTGGATAGCAGGCTGGAACACACAGGACAGCAGACTGGAACACTGGTGCAGCAGACTGGAACTGGATAGCAGGCTGGAACACACAGGACAGCAGACTGGAACACTGGTGCAGCAGACTGGAAGGTCAGACAAGCCGGATCGATAGCCAGGCGGACTGTAGATGAGCCAAAGGGTCAGGCAGAAGAGTGGTCAGACAAGCCGGGGTCGGATGCAGGCAGAAAGCAGGGATGGTCGGAGACAAGCCGGGATCAGATGCAGGCAGACAGCTAGGATAATCAGGAACAAGCCGGGTCTAGCACAGGAAACAGGAAGTGTTCTCAGGAAGTGCACACGTAACGCTGTAGAGCAGACAGCAAGATTCTCATGTGACAGATCAGTTTAAATAGCCCGCCTGGTGCGCGTGCGCATGCGTGCGACTGCCCGCACAGGGCGTCTGATACTGACAGGACTTTCCTGACACGATCCCTGAAAACCCATCTCTTCAGAGTAGCCTATCTGGCCCCCACCTAACAACTGTACATTTATCTTCTCCATCAGCACATCCCCCACAGTTATTACCTCTTGTATCTCTTGACCTTCCCTCTTAGATTGTAAGCTCTAAAGAGCAGGGCCCTCTGCTTCTTACTGTATCAAAGTGTATTGTATTTGTACTGTCTACCCTCAAGCTGTAAAGCGCTGCTTAAACTGTTGGCGCTACATAAATCCTGTATAATAATAATAATAAAAAGCGTGTACCAAGTCTAAGGAAGATATGGGAGCACAATATGAAAGCACCGCTCTGTACTCATAGAAAATGTTCACCTCCTGGTATCTGTAACGAGCTATTAAGAAAATGAATGCACCATTTAGGCGAGCCATAATGGTTCACAATTTATTAAGAGCACTTCGAGTAACACTTTATGCTTTAAAAGATATCAAAATATTAAAGTGCTAAAGCCCAATAATCAATACAATCCTATTTCTGCGCGCCAATAAATTACACTTTACATGGGGAAGTGAAGCATTGAAGATAATTTCAAATGCTCCTATAGTGTTAGCCTTGTTGATGAAAGGGCAACCACACAAGAAAATAGGAAGGGATTGTTTATTGAAGATAGAGGTTTAAAAACATTCATAGACAAACATGTAAAGGGATAAGACGTTATGGTGTAATATTGAGGAGAAGGTATTTTCCTATAAAAAAAGATAATGTCCTGTCCGGTTATGCCATACCCTGTTTCCCCGAAAATAAGACCTAGCGTGATTGTCGGTGATGGCTGCAATATAAGACCTACCCCCCAAATAAGCCCTAGTTAAAGTCCTTGTAGGTCTTATTTTCAGGGTAGGGCTTAATTTCGGGGAAACAGGGTAGGGCTTTTTTGGGGGGTAGGGCTTATATTGCAGCCATCACTGACAATCACGCTAGGTCTTATTTTCGGGGAAACAGGGTAGAAGAAAACCACGGGTGTCATTTTGGTGCTTCTTTTTTTGCCTACTAATGAGGGAGCGATTGGTAATAAACAGGGGAATATTTTAAGCCCACGTCCCTATCCAATAGACCACAGAGAAAGAAAACCTCTAAATAGGACTTTAAAGGACGCAACCCGTAATAAAAGTAGAAAAGCCTTATTATACAAATTGGTACATGTAAATGGCGGGTATACAAAGATTAAAACCAATGTGGATGCGGTTGCAGCAAAAATGGACAGTAGATAGAAACAGATAACCATACATTTCTGTCATCCATCCAATGGTGGAGACGGCTGAAGCTGTTAAGATAAAACTTGAAATATGAATTAAAATGTTTATAAACCAAAAATCCATGATGATAGATCCGGCGTGGATTAAAACAACTTTTAACTTTACGATTTTCTTGCCGCTACCATTGCAGGGTGAATATCAGTGGAAAACGAACAGTGTTAATTATAATTTTCCAACTGTGTACAGGCAATCTGCACAGAGCCGGTATCTATGGTGTGCCTGCAGACGGTGATTCCGCCTGGTCCTAGAGTGGTTTTTATATCACATAGTAATATTCATCAGGATTGTGACAGGCTCCGGAGAATTATGTTAGTTTATCTAATCAGTGAGCTGCTGCATGTCTAAATCTGTGTTCTTGGTGACAAATTCCCTTTAAAAACAGTTGAATCCCCTCATTCAAGGTGGAATTATATCGTCTGTTGGAAGGTGTTAGCACTTTAGATGGTTGAAGCTCGGAATGGGGCTGTGAAGGTTTTGCTAGCCCCCATCATTGCCTCTGTCAGCCCTGTAATTTATGGCCCGGTGGAAGGTGGGCATATGGTCTCCTCCAGCCATAGATCACACCATCAAATTTTTATTGGTTTAAAGGATGTGCTTGGACTGAATTATTATCTGACCCCCCAAGATTAAGTCAGAAGAACCAGGGACAATTTATGGCGGGCTGTGAAATGACCCCTGATATATAGGATTTGCTGGGTGATTCTGTCACTCTCGATATGAAATAATACTTTCAGCCTTATTCAATAATAAGGAGCAAAGTGCTAAATGGGAACCAGTACAAGAGTAGGGGACGCCATACCTCTGTATACAGCACTGGCTGCAGCTAAAGTCCACTGATTACAGTAAAACCTTGGATTGCGAGCAGAATTCGTTCCAGAAACATGCTTGTAATCCAAAGCACTTGTATATCAAAGTGAATTTCCCCATAAGAAATAATGGAAGCTCAGATGATTCGTTCCACAACCATTTATTCATAGGTCCTTCAGTTTATAGTCCATAGAAAAAGATTATAGCAATGTGATAGGTTGTGTAACCATAAAATGTCCATTTACAATTGGAAGCCTCCACAAGGGGATTAGAAGCAAAATCCAGCAGAAGCTCCAGAGTATAAAAGAGAAGAGAGGCGCCTCTGATGCCGCGTACACACGACCGGAATTTCCGGCAGAAGAGGTCTGACGGAACGAATCCATCGGACATTCCGATGGTGGGTGGTCTTCATCGGACCTTTTCTATCGAAAAATCCGACGGACCTTAGAAATAGAACATGTTTCAAATCTTTCCGACTGACTCGATTCCTATCGAAAAAATGCTTGTCTGTATGCTAGTCCGACGGACCGAAAACGACGCAAGGACAGCTATTGGCTACTGGCTATTGAACTTCCTTTTCTGGTCCGGTCGTACGTCATCACGTTTGAAACGATGGGACTTTGGTGGGATCGTGTGTAGGCAAGTCCGTTTCGTCGGAACTCTGTCGGAAACTCCGTTGAAAAGTCCTTCGGAGTTCAGTCCGTCGAGAAGTCCGCTCGTGTGTACGCGGCATAAGTGTAGCAATATGTTGCTAAATGTTGTACCTTCATTAAATGTAACTGTATTGCTACACTTAAAGGCACCTCTCTTCTCTTTTATACTCAGTTGTGACATGACGCTACTTGTATATCAAGACATCGCTTGTATATCAAGTCAAAATGGATTTAAAAAATTTTGCTTGTCTTGCAAAACGCTCTTAAACCAAGGTTTTACTTGTACCAAGGGGAACTGGATTCTGCAGTGTGAATTAAAGTGTATCTAAACCCAAGAAGAAAAATTTAATATTTTGCAGCTTTCCACAAGATGTGGTGACTGCATTCCTTTTTTTTTTTTTCCTTTATTTGCTCCTGATCAGTGACGGCTTGTGGTTTCTGGTTTGGGAGGCAGCAAACAACCAGCCCCCCCCACCACACTCCCTGTCTGCCGGTCGGTCCACTGACCCAATCTAGGCGGCGGACATCAAGGAGTGGCGGGCATCGGCAGACATCAGCCTGCGGCAGGCATCAGGTAGCAGCTTCTGTGTCTTCTCTTCCGCCGTGCGTCTCCTCCCCTCCTCCTAGGTGTCCTGGGTATCAGAGCGGGGTGAAGGTGTAGGAGCACTGCAGAGTGGGGTGAAGGTGCAGGAGCACTGCAGAGCGGGGTGAAGGTGTAGGAGCACTGCAGAGTGGGGTGAAGGTGTAGGAGCACTACAGAGCGGGGTGAAGGTGCAGGAGCCCTGCAGAGCGGGGTGAAGGTGTAGGAGCACTGCAGAGCGGGGTGAAGGTGCAGGAGCACTGCAGAGCGGGGTTAAGGTGTAGGAGCACTGCAGAGCAAGGTGAAGTTGTAGGAGCACTGCAGAGCAGGGTGAAGGTGTAGGAAGTAGGAGCACTGCAAAGCGGGGTGAAGTTGTAGGAGCACTGCAGAGCGGGGTGAAGGTGTAGGAGCACTGCAGAGCGGGGTGAAGGTGTAGGAGCACTACAGAGCGGGATGAAGGTGTAGGAGCACTGCAGAGTGGGGTGAAGGTTTAGGAGCACTGTAGAGGGGGTGAAGGTGTAGGAAGTAGAAGCACTGCAGAGCGGGGTGAAGTTGTAGGAGCACTGCAGAGCGGGGTGAAGGTGTAGGAGCACTGCAGTGGGGTGAAGGTGTAGGAGCACGGCAGACCGGGGTGAAGGTGTAGGAGCACTGCAGAGCGGGGTGAAGGTGTAGGAGCACGGCAGAGCGGGGTGAAGGTGTAGGAGTACTGCAGAGCGGGGTGAAGGTGTAGGAGCACTGCAGAGCGGGGTGAAGGTGTAGGAGCACTGCAGAGCGGAGTGAAGGTGTAGGAACACTGTAGAGCGGGGTGAAGGTGTAGGAGCACGGCAGAGCGGGGTGAAGGTGTAGGAGCACGGCAGAGCGGGGTGAAGGTGTAGGAGCACTGCAGAGCGGGGTGAAGGTGTAGGAGCACGGCAGAGCGGGGTGAAGGTGTAGGAGTACTGCAGAGCGGGGTGAAGGTGTAGGAGCACTGCAGAGCGGGGTGAAGGTGTAGGAACACTGTAGAGCGGGGTGAAGGTGTAGGAGCACGGCAGAGCGGGGTGAAGGTGTAGGAGCACTGCAGAGCGGGGTGAAGGTGTAGGAGCACGGCAGAGCGGGGTGAAGGTGTAGGAGTACTGCAGAGCGGGGTGAAGGTGTAGGAGTACTGCAGAGCGGGGTGAAGGTGTAGGAGCACTGCAGAGCGGGGTGAAGGTGTAGGAACACTGTAGAGCGGGGTGAAGGTGTAGGAGCACGGCAGAGCGGGGTGAAGGTGTAGGAGCACGGCAGAGCGGGGTGAAGGTGTAGGAGCACTGCAGAACGGGGTGAAGGTGTAGGAGCACGGCAGAGCGGGGTGAAGGTGTAGGAGTACTGCAGAGCGGGGTGAAGGTGTAGGAGCACTGCAGAGCGGGGTGAAGGTGTAGGAACACTGTAGAGCGGGGTGAAGGTGTAGGAGCACGGCAGAGCGGGGTGAAGGTGTAGGAGCACTGCAGAGTGGGGTGAAGGTGTAAGAGCACTGCAGAGCGGGGTGAAGGTGAAGGAGCACGGCAGAGCGGGGTGAAGGTGTAGGAGCACTGCAGAGCGGGGTGAAGGTGTAGGAGCACTGCAGAGCGGGGTGAAGGTGTAGGAGCATGGCAGAGCGAGGTGAAGGTGTAGGAGCACGGCAGAGCGGGGTAAAGGTGTAGGAGCACGGCAGAGCGGGGTGAAGGTGTAGGAGCACTGCAGAGCGGGGTGAAGGTGTAGGAGCACGGCAGAGCGAGGTGAAGGTGTAGGAGCACGGCAGAGCGGGGTGAAGGTGTAGGAGCACTGCAGAGCGGGGTGAAGCTTGGATGGAGGTTTTTTCCTTTACATATGGAGGTCCAATATTAAAATACTTAGAGGGTGCTATACCTGGATAAGAAGCCATATTGCGCCTTCGGATAGCATCAACCCCCCTATATCCACAGACCTTGCAGTTGGCAATCTGCTACATGTGATTTCCTGTGATCACCAGGCAGATGAAAAATAGGCGAGCTTTTCTTTCTAACACTTCCGTGTGACACTGGTTCTCCTGGTGGGCCCCTATCGGCACCCCCGCTGACAGTGCCTTGTTTATCTGTTTAAGTTGCATGATGGAACATTTTGCATGTAAGACAAAACTATGATTGTATATACTCTTATCAAATACCCCTGATGAAAGTGCTTGAACCAGAAACACGTCGGATACCGGAGACTACTTTGTACCGGAGAGTAACACATTTTTTATGTCATGCAAACCATGTAACCTGTTGTGTGTTTTTTGTGTTTTTTTGTGCTTTTTTGTAATATGTTTTGATATGTCTTTTTAAACTAATGATCATTTTATGATCGAACGATTTTATGTACATATAATAAATATATTTTCTAATCTGTTTACGTGTGGCTGTTGCCTATCAAGTCACAACGAATGGGGTTCTTCTTTTCTTATTGCATTAGGGATGTGTCAACAACACACTAGTCTGACACGGTGAAATACCTTTTTTGTCGGGTGTCAGACCCAGTTCCTGATTGGCCAGGAGGAGGATCAGTGTTGTAACACCTGGGTGGGCCTCTGCACCATGAGCCCACCCTATTTTGAAGCCTATTAGAGCTCTAATCAGGTGCTTAAAAAAAACACCCCCCGCTGCTGTAATTCGGGCGCCCGGCATCCTGAGAGGGACCGGACACATGAATCGGGGGTGGCGGCAGTGATGGACAGAGCATTGCATCGTTGCATCGCTAGAGGGTGGAGGGGGTGACGTCCGTGGACAGAGGGGGCGGTGCTTGGGCGCCCCTAATGGACGGGCCGCCACTGCTCCTGGTGTTCCTTCCATTAATACATTTCGGGGGGAGGATTTACCAAAACTGGAGCGCACAGAATCTGGTGCAGATGTGCATGGTAACCAATCAGCTTCTAACTTCAGCTTGTTCAATTAAGCTCTGACATTAAAACCTGGAAGCTGATTGGTTACTATGCAGAGCTGCACCAGATTCTGTGCGCTCCAGTTTTAGTAAATCTGCCTCTTCCTGTCTTAGCGCCCTGGTCACATTGGTTCGCACCCTATTGTCCGCAATGGAAGTGGTCAAATTGGTGCGAAGCCGACTCCATCTTGCGCCGATTTTGAAAGTAGTTTCTGCAAGTTCCGGTGCAACTTGCATTGACATCTGTGCATGAAATCGCCAGAGATGTCTTCCAAGTCGCATTTGACTGCATCTAATGCCGCGTACACACGGTCGGACTTTTCGTCTACAAAAGTCCGACGGACGCCGACGGACCAAAGCTGGCTGACAATCCGATCGTGTGTGTGGGCTTCCCCGGACTTTCAGCGGACTTTTCCAGCCTCAAATCTGACGGACTTTAGATTTGGAACATGCTTCAAATCTTTACGTCGTAACTCCGCCGGACCCAGAAATCCGCTTGTCTGAGTGCTAGTCCGACGGGCAAAAACCCACGCTAGGGCAGCTATTGGCTACTGGCTATCAACTTCCTTATTTTAGTCCGGTGTGCGTCATCACGTACGAATCCGTCGGACTTTTGTGTGATCGTATGTAGGCAAGTCCGTTCGTAAGAAAGTCTGCCGCAAGTCCGCCAAAAGTCCGCCAAAAGTCCGTCGAAAGTCTGTCGGACAGGCTGTCGGCTTTTGTAGACGAAAAGTCCGACCGTGTGTACGCGGCATTACACATCATCAGTGCTCTTTCCATGGCTTTATGAAAGGGGGCTATAGTTCATTTATGCTTTTAGACATTTAGATAAATGCCGTGCAGGGCACCTTTTTAATTCAGCAAAAACGAACACATACCTAAATTGTTCATAATAAGTAAAAAAAAATAAAAAATAAAAAGCAAATGAAAGGTAATAAAAGAATTAATAAAAAGCGGGGGTAACTAAAATTTTAACTACACATTTTAGTGTTAAAACACTAAACTAAGGTTAACTACATTTTTTATTTTGCTAATTTTTTTTTTCAACTTTATAATAATTTTTTTTGGTACAAAGCAATGTTGGAGCTACAAGAACAAAATAACTCAAATGTAAAAAAAAAAAACAAAAACATACAAACGATAAAAATGAATGCGAAGGAAAGAAGGTATTGAAGGAAATAAATAAAAATAATTAGGGTTCACTAATGTTTGATAAGGGGCTGATTTTTTTTTTTTTTTTTATATATAAAAAGATTTTAACTGTTCATATTTTATTTATTTGCACATAACAGTAATTCATGAATGAACGCTGCAATAGTTGATTTCCTTCATAAATGAAGGCAGTGCAGGACCTGATCTGTCAAACAATTCAGTCCTGCAAATTACACAGGGAGAGCCATGATCATTATCACTGTAGCTTTGTGTTAGGCAGGCCATAGATGGTGTGAATTTCTTTCACACTGATAGTAGGGTAGAGTGCTGCTGGTTACACAGAGAAAGCTCAATCTCCCAGTGTAATCTGCAGGACTGGGCTATCAGTTTGATAGTCCTAGTCCGACGGACGAAAACCGATGCTAGGACAGCTATTGGCTACTGGCTATGAACTTCCTTATTTTAGTCCGATCATATGTCATCACGTACGAATCCGTCAGACTTTGATGTGATCGTGTGTAGGCAAGTCTGTTCATTGGGAAAGTCTGTCAGAAGTCCGTCCACAGTCCCTTCGAAAGTCCGTCGGAAAGACTGTCGGACCTTTATTGCCGAAAAGTCCGCCTGTGTGTACAAGGCATTACAGTAAATCTCCGGGATGGTGTCCCTTTGAGAACAAAAGAATCTCTGCAGGAGCTAATGAAATCAAACACCTACAATGTTCATAGTAGTCAGAAGACATACTGATCCTTGCCCAGGCTTTAGGTTACACAATACTTCCTTAAAGTGGATGTAAACCCGAAAAAACATTTTTTTCATTAAGGCTTGCACCTTGTACAGTAAAGGATTTCATGTCATCTGTGCCCAGTCTTGCCACAAAGAGTTAACCCAGCTCTGAGCAGTCCTCTTATCTTTTTTCAGTGAGATAAAAATGGACAGACAGAGAAATAGGAGTCCATTTCTCCCCCTTGCTGAGAGTGACAGGTAGGGTTGCCACCTCATCCCTTTAAACCTGAACACATATGAATTACACCGGTTCTGAGGCTAATATAATGCAGATAAGGCACCAAGTGAGTTTAATTAACACCCTAATCATCCACAGAAACTGGGTAATTAATATGTGTTTGGTTTTAAAGGGATGAGGCGGCAACCATAGGGACAGGTGATTTACATATCTCATGCAGGAGCCTGAAAGAGGCATTCTGTGTACTTCACATCCCCTCCTCTTTTCTTATCCAGCTCTCCCAGGATTGGCTGCTCCACACCTCACCATGATTTGGCATGCTGAAGTCATGTGGCTACTTTCCTGTCTTTTCACTGGATGTTAGAGATCATAGCAGAAGTTCAGTGTAAGAAATACACAGGAGAAAATGCATATTGACAAGGGGAGTGTAGAGGTGGGCGGGGCGTCTACTGACATCACGACTCCACCCACCGAGCTCCAGACAACAGACCCGCCCACAGAATCTGCAGTTTTTCGGCTCTCATAACAGACAGAGGGGAGACATTTGACAGGTAAAGATACACGCAGGAGGCATGTATATCCTTATAGATAACCCCTATGGCAGGAGTTTAGAAAGGATGAGAGTGGGTTTACATCCACTTTAAGCCGGCCATAGACGGATCAAAGTTCGGCTACTTCAGCAGGAAACAGCTACATTTTGATCCACCTATGGGCAGGCTGGTTGTACTGAAGTCAATCCATCAATTGTCGTATTTTTTTTTTTTTTTTGCCCGATCACTATAGCCGCCGGCAGTGAACATTGTATTCTAGCAGCGGGGAAGACACCCCACCGGCACAACTCAATAGTGCTGCAGAAGGGATTCCCCCATCAACACTGACTGACTGTGCTGATGGTTGAATCAAGCAATTTTCTTTCCTTACACTCGTGGTGGAAAGAAAAAAAAACAAAAAACGAAAAAATCTGCATAATGTATGGCCTGCCTTCGGTATATTTTTGATTTTTCATGGTAATAAAGAGGTTCTTGAAATAAAAATGTAATTTGGTTAATGGATCCTACTGATTTATGTGAAGTGTGAATTTTAATGATAAGCTCTTGGTAGCCAGAGGACATGTGATTTAGGCTGCCAAGACTTTAGTTCACATGGCGGAGTTCACAGTCAAGCACTCTTCTCATTCAAATTAAAAAAAAAAAAAACTTGTACCTTTTTTTTACACAAAATTGTAATGTGGTTTGGTAATCCTGATGTGATCCTTGTTGATTCATGTGAAGTGTGAATTTTTATAATAGGTTCATATGAGATCAGCCCATTATTGTGCATGTGCCCAAGACTTTCACCAGCACTCTTCAACGACGGGAATCCAAAACCTGGATCGGATTGACTAAAGTGTGGCGTTGGGGGGGAAGTGAAGCTTGTATTCATAAAACAGCTTCAGTCTATGCAATTACAATTAGTGTTTTATGAATACAAGCATCCGGATAGGAATTCCTTTTCAGTTCATCATTATTTTTGTATAAAATGTATTCTAGAAAATGTATGATTATTTCTCTACCAAATTTATATAGGGATGCCCTATTGACATGCCAATGCGATTTTATTCATGGCAATTTTTAAGCATATCCATTTACAATTGTTGTTTTTCTTATAGTATATAATAGTTCATGCGATACTTCCAAAAATCTCCTGAAGAAGCTCCTCTGAGCGAAATACGTAGAGTAAGAAGTGGTTGTATATATCCAAAGAAATAATACGTGATTCTTGTAAATGTTTACTGCGATTTTAAAGAATTATTTAAATAAAAATTATATGTATAATATAATTATATTATATAATATATAATATATAATATATATATATATATATATATATATATTATATATTATATATATATATTATAATTGATTGTTTATTTTTTACCTTGGTACCTTAAAAGTGAGAAGATCTGGATGCCGCACACCGGATGTTAATCAAAAACGTCACTTTTTTTGAAAAGATGGGATCATCAAAATAACAAGACCATCATGCAGAAAGTACAGGTTGGCTGACGCGTTTCGCACTCGGAGCTGAGTGCTTACTCAGCCAGCACCTGGAGCTCTTCTGCTCTGAAAATCTTACTTTTCACACCTGGGTCTATGTCTGCCTGAGCGGTGAAACACCCTCTTTGCCCACCTTAAAAGTCCCGCTTGCCCTTTCTCACTTTGATCTTCACAATTAATTTGGACAAAATTGATTCTTTCTGTAGATTTATGATGTATTAGTTGGGATGAACTGTTTAGAATAAAACTCAACTGCTGATTGGGTGAAGAATATTCACCACTACACTGTGTACAATTTTGGCACGGTTGTAGAATAGACATAAAGGTCAGTCGCTCTGTTTCCCCAAAAAGAAGACCTAGCGTGATTTTCCAGGACCGCTGCAATATAAGCTCTACCCCAAAAATAAGCCCTAGTGGCTGTAAAATCCAGTAATCCGCTCTGTTAAAGGGATTATATAATGTGTAATGTGTGTGTTTCTGTAACATTATTGTGCAAAAAGCCTTATTTACAGCGCCGCTATAATGCTCCAGAAACCCACACGCTGCACATTATATAATACTGTAATAGAGCGGATTACAAAATTCCTTAATGCTAAATGCTAATGACTCCAGAGCTGACAGGCAGGGAGGGAGAGGGGGAGAGAAGACAGAGGGACACAGGAACTGGCAAATGAGGGCAGAGTGTTCAATCTAATGGCAAAATATGAAGTATGAAAAAAAAAATGTAATTATTGTACATGGTCAAATAAGACATCCTCTGAAAATTAGCCCTAATGTGTCTTTTGTAGCCAAAATTAATATAAGGCCCTGTCTTATTTTTGGGGGGGGGGGGGGGGGGGGGGGGGGCGCACGGTATGTAATGGAAGGTTTACAGAGGGCAGTTAGGGGGGGGGCGGGGCTCCCAGCACCCAGAAATGGGAGGGAAAGTTCAAAATTTGCACTGGGACCATTTTTTTTGAGTAACTGCACTACTGCCTAAGAGCGGACTGAATTCTTTTTTGTTTGTGTAGCGCTGGTAGATTTTCAATCTACCGCTGATGGGGTAAATCTTGTGGGTTACTTGTTAGGTGAAGTTAGATTTGCCTCTGTTCCAGCTTGGCTGAGTTGAGTGTGGGTTCCACATTGTGCCGGTGGGTGTGTCGTTGTCACCATGGGCGGGTGTTGGAGAGGCAACGTGTTGAAGAGTATGGGGTGCTCCTCTTTCCCAGAGACAACTCGGTGGAGGTGGTCCTCCGAGTTGCATTCTGGTAGGAGGGTATTTATGGGACAGACGCCATGTTTAGGGGTTCGTTTTTTAGACACTTTCTGGCCCTCCTGGCTGACAGGTTTGCACTAGGAATACCCCACCTCGTGGTCCTCCGTTTCGGAGGCCCGCGTCGCTGCGGCGTGTAGGTGGGGCCCAGAAGCCTTTCTGGGGCCCTACCACAGCAGCAGGAATTGTCCTGAGCTGTCTATCCTGAGTGAAGAAGCTGGACAACCCGAGGAGATCCCAGGGGAGGACCCGTCATGGAAGGATCATGCAGAGTGCTGGTCTGGGGAGGGGCCTGGTGACTCGGTTGGAGGACGTATCCTGAAGTAATCTTACTGCATCATACTGCCGGGTTGGCTTAAAGGTTCAAGTACTGTGTCTGACATTCATCGCAAACCAATACATATCCTGTGGCAGAAGATCGTACGGGTTTTATTCTAAACAAGTCTGTGGCAGAGACTTTTGTTCGTGCTACGTACCGGCTGCTAGGCAAGTGAGAGAGGCCTATCCAGGTGGGAAAAGATTGAATTCCACAAGGGGAGTGCATTCAACTACAAGTGTTCAATTCCAAATAATGTTCTAAAGAATACTAAGAAAGGTATTTGCAGCTTCCCTGCAACTTTCCTTCTGCCTCTTTCCTGCTACTTCCTTTATTACTTGTTCATTAAAGCGTTGGAAAACATACTCAAGTGTTTGGTGCTTATATCGTCCAGAGGTAAACTCAACGGGACCCCTAGACCCGGTGCTGGTGAAACAGAGGGAAGG